>CAUYON010041022.1:0-19423 GCA_963573935.1 Arctocebus calabarensis
ATATGCCAGGCTCTGATTCATAGGAATGCAAACATTTGTTTAAAAAGTGGTCTTATCCCCAATCACCTGGAGCAATAGGGGCAAAATAACATTTGCAAACCACTTTGTGGTTTTTCAAAGAATTTCCAGACATTATCTCATGGGATCCTAACAGCCCTCCGAGGCAGAGATCCTTATTTTACAGAAGGAGAAACCAAGGCTCAAAGAGGTAAAGTAACTTGCTGAAGGCAGCGCAGCTAGTGGCAGAGAGGATTTGGAAAAAGAGCTACTGGGCATGCCTGTGGCAGTGTGCACTCCACTGCGGTGTGGTCCAGCAGCGAGCGCTCCAGGTGCCCACGTGCAGTGGGGCCATGTGCCCAGCCGTCCACATGCTCGGTTGGCGGCATGCCCGCACACTCTCTGTGCATGCGTTAGGGGGTGTCTGGTTGCCTCTGTCTGCTGGTGGCCCCTCTGCCCTTACCACTGCTATCTCTCTCCCTACCCCAGGCTACCACACATACCAGAACTTCTTGAAGATTGAGGTCAGCCAGTCACATCCAGCCATGACAGCCTTCTGCACCCTGCTCCTGCAAGCACGGAGCCCCCCATCCTGGACCCCGCCAACCCCTCAGGACAGCCTGAGGCCAGGGGAGGAAGAAGAAGGTGTGCACTCCCATTAGGAATGGGGGAAACTGAGTCTCCTTAGCTTCTCCCAGGAAGGAGGCAAGCACCCCCAACACGTGAGCGCCAGGAAAATTCTCACTTCCTCTCTCCCTTGGTGGCCCTTCGTCACCCCTCCCAGTCTGGTCTCTGGATAATTTTTTCCATGATAGGAACACACACATGTGCACAATGAAATGGCTGCCTTGCTAAGGGGCTTTGTCATGCCCACCACCAGCCCAGGCCAGCTCTGCCGCCCTCACCCCTTCCTCTGCAGAGTATGACTTCCACCTTCCCTACTGCCTGGGAAGTATGTAGCAGGAAGGGGATTGCTAAGCCAGCTCCAAGCCAACTTCCAGTGGCTTGACAGACCTCATCCCTTGCTCTGTCTACCACCTTCAGGGTGACATCCCAAGCCTTTACAAATAGCCCTCTGTACCCCACAGAGGCATCTCCCCACTTCCCACTCTGAGCTAGGCCCAGCCTCCTTACTAGGCATGTGATTTTCAGGCTCTCTGCTCAGGTCTGGATACTGGGGAGGCATGGATGGGTGTTTGATGAGTGATTCAAAGAAGATCTCTTTCTCTCAGGGATGCAGTTGCTGCAGACAAAGAACCCCATGGCCAAGGGAGCAGGGCCCAGGGTCAGCCGTGGCAGGGCCCGCTGGGGCTTGGCCTACACACTGCTGCACAACCCAGCTCTGCAGGCCTTTCGGAAGATGGCCCTGTCAGGTGCCCAAGCCAATGGCACCCAATCCTGAGGACACGGAAGGCCAACTCACCTGCCCTGCTGTGCTGAGGAACATTCCCACCCATCATCCTACTCCCTCCCTGGATCTTCCAGCATCACCCCCTGCCTCAGCAGCCCCTCCACTGAGCACCAGCTTTGTTGGCAGGTGCTCCAGGATCAGCATGGCTGGGTGGAGGTCTGCCTACTCTATGGGCCTCAGGCGGGCTTCGCTCTGCTCCCCAGGCTTCAGGAGAGCCAACAAGAGCCCTGGAGAAAGCTACTGGTGGGTTAGGCCCTTGGTGCAGGAGCTAGTGGAGCTGTGGTGGCCACATCTAGGCCTCTCCCCACCTTGGCTCTGCCACCAGTCTTACGGAACCTCTCCGAAGCCTTGTCCAGACTGAAACAGGGCTGGTGATCCAGAGTAGGGCAGGGCAGCCTTCATTTCGGCTCAGCCCCACCTCAGCCTTGGCCTTCATACCGTGGAACCACCATGGGGCTTTCTCTCTTCCTCAGCTCCCCCTGTCTTCTCTGGGGTATGGCTGGAAGGCTCCTGGGCCTCTGACCTGCAAGGCAGTCCAAGTCACCACTCAAACCAGGCCCCATCCTGAGATGTCCATTTTTGAGAGCCAGATATTTTTGTAGTTTTTATGCCTGTAGCTATTATGAAAGAGGTTAGTGTGTTCCCTGTAATAAACTTGTTCCTGAGAAACAGTCCTCCTTATAGGGGGAGGGATGTGCAGGGGAAACCCCACCCACACTGTCAGTAAATCAACACTGAATTTATGGGGCCTGGGTGGGCTTGGGGTATTCTGATCACATTTTGGTGAGGGCAGGGGGTGGAGGGCAGAAAGAACCCATAGCTGCATCCCTCTGGGTGGTAAAGAGACTGAGGATCCTATGATGCAACCCCTGAGCAGTATGGATGCCACTTTGGAAGTAGGACTCATCCTGAGTCTTAAAGAATGGGCAAGATTTGGGGAGGAGACAAGGGTGTGCCACCCTGGGGGATGGTGGGGGGCTGTCCTAATGGGAGCAGACTGAGTATGCAGAGAAGAGCTTGGGGCGGATTGGAGTCCCTTCCTCTGTCCAGGGCCGGGTAGAGATGCTCTGGGTATGGGGCCCACCAGGGGGCAGGGGCCTATAGAGGGTGGGAAGATGTGGCCACCCAGTACATCTGGGGCAGCAGGGCCTCGAGAAACATCTACACAACTAGTGGAGACCAAAAATCTCCTGCCCCACACCCAGGTTCCTGCCCTCCCTAAGCCTTAAACACCTATGAACCCAGGGTGGGGCCAGGGACCTCAGAGCCACCTTTAAGTTTGCCCTGAGGAGACCAAAGAGGGCATGCTCTGATCCCACTGCAGCCTACTGAAAACTCATCTTCCTGGCCCTGTGTCAGATACCAGCAGGGTCACAGAGGGTCTCTGCCCTTGACAAGGAACAGAGTCACAATAGTGTGATCCAGCCCAGAGCTGTGTGCACCAGGGAGCAGACCTGGCCCCCACTGGGCGTGGAGGGACATCCAGGAAGGCTTTCTGGAGGAGGTGGTGTTGAGCCAAGTCCCAAAGACTGATGTAGCCAAACTAAGAATAGGGCAGAGGTGCCCAGGTCGAGGGAAGAGCGTACACAGAGGTGAAGAGGATGACACCATATAGCATTAACAGAATTACTAATTAGCAGTTCCGAGAAGAGGCAGAGACCAGGCTGAACAACATCGGAGGAGCCTGTTGGAAGGGCTATGAATGGCAGGCTGGGGAAGCTGGCTTCATCTTCACTGGGGACCATAGAAAACTTTAAAGCAAGGAGTGGCTAGTTCACTCAGGGCACAGCTGAGGGTTCCCTGTGCAGCCCTGGCCTAGGTCTTCAGTCCTGAATAGAGGCAGGGACTTCAGGGGTCCAAATCACACTAGGATTATCAAGCCTTAGATAATCAGAGTTGATGGACACTTAAGCAGTATCCTGTCTTATCACATCAGTTGACTTCTAAGGCCACCAAAGCCAGAGATGGGCAGTGACTTACCCAAGGTGTCACCGTACATGGGATTTGGCTCTATCCCGCTGCTTCCCACCAGATGTGGAGTCATCTTGATGCTGGCTGCTAATGACATCAGCTCAGCAGGAGCTGTAAGCTAGCAAGGGTCAGGGGGAAGGAGGAGGTGCTGTATGTGGACCAGGAGGAGGGGGAGGGGCTGGCCAGCCGCCAAGGCTCACAGCTGCTACCTCAGACTCCTTGGTCTCTTGCTTCCACTTTGCTGAGCTCAGCAGTTCTGGGGCTCTAGGCAGGAGTCACAGAACCTCTCCTACTGGGTCATTGTCGCTGTGTGCAGTTCCCTCAATCTCGAAAGGGGCAGGATGGAGGAAGTAGGGAGACACATTTGACCTGGTGCAGATTTTGCGCTCTGTAAGGTCTCCAAGTTCAGAGGTCCTTTGTTCTCCCCATTCTGAAAGACCTGAAAGTCACTGTCAGCACCCCCTCCTTCCATCCACTGCCTGGGTCAGTTACCGATCCATCTGCTTCCTGGGGAGAGATTCCTATGGGCATCTGCAATCCTCATTTGGACTTTCCTCTTGGAAAACCATTTCTTCCTTCTGAAGGGCAGGGGGTAAGTATGTTCCCATCTCCTCCCTTCTGTCTCCTCTGTCCTGCCTCACCTGTCCCCTCTGCCTCTCTATTCCTAACGTCTCTTCCAGGACCAAGACAGAGAAGCCCAAAACCCAGCCACTTGTATTTCTCTGCTCCTTTCTGCAAGTGCCTCTTGAAGCCACTGCTGACACACAGCTATGCTCAGATTCACTGATGACATCAGGGAAGCCACTGTGATAATTGTCAGACTCTGGCTTCCTGTGGGCTAGTGTCACGGGAAAGAATATCTGCAGCTCTGCTCTCTGGACGCCTGGCCCCTGGCCCATCACATGGTCTGCTGTGTCTCATGGTATGCTGCCTGCCCTGACTCTACAGCTCTGAAACCTACCCCCAACAGAGGCTCCTAGATCCAAACAAAACTCCAGGCAGACAAGGGGAGCATCAGAAATGCCATTTATTTCTCTGCTTCCCCCATGCCAGCTGGCTCTCCAGACAGGCAGGCTACAGAGGCATATTTGGAGAGAAAGGAAGGGCAGGGGTCCAGGACGGAGGGCCCAGGCTGAAGAAGGAAGGATGAGAACAGGGCCCATCCTTGATTCTCCAGCGCAGTCTGAGATGAGAACAGACAGACTCCTGATCCCCCAAGAGGCAGAAGGGCAGGAGGAGCACGAACAGGTCATGGAGAGCCTCAGGTCCACACCAACCACTGCCCCTGCATCCTGTCCTTGTCCTCTATGCTCTATGTGCTTCAGGATGCATCCTAGCCATGTCCCATCACCATCCCCACCCTGCTGGCCCTTGCCAGCTTGTCAGTCACAGAGCCTGGGCACCCATCGCCGAGGCTTGGGCTAGGGCATCGCCCTGTGAGCACGCTGCCCTGATGGGGGCCAATGTTGTGAGCAGCCGTTAGCTCCACAGATTGTGATTCAGGGGATTAAATATTATCCTAGTCACTAGCTTGGAGCAGGCCTAGAAGTTGGAGGTGGTGGGGTTCTAGAAAAGATTAGAGGGGAGGTAGGAAAATGTAAAGTTGCCCAGACAGATCTTAGGAGTTGCCACCTCCACCCCCTGCAGCACTCACAGGGACACTGGCAGTGTCAGGGGTGGAGATAGAGAAGCCCTGAGGCTGCTCCAGCCCAGCCAGTCATGGAGGGGCTAGAGGGAGGGAAGGAAGAGGAGGATGAGGCTCTGGCCCAGCAGGAGCAGGCCTGAGAGCCGCTGCCCAAGGGCCCCTTCTCCTGCCACTGCAGCCTCAGGGCTCCCAGCCCGACTGAGGTAGATGATAACCACATTGTCCTCTGGCCCTGACGGCTGTACCTCGTTGTCAACTGTATAGCAGCCCTTGCCCTCAACGGCTTTGCCATGGAATCTGCGCCCCAGTGCATCCTCACCACCCTCGCCAGGTGTGGCCAGTGCCACGTCCACTGAGCTCTCAGCACTGCCCAGCTCGTTGGTGGCCAGGCAGCTGTAGGTGCCTTCCTCCAGCTTGCCAAAGTTGGGGATGAGCAGGCTGCCATTGGCAAAGGCCTGGAAGCGAGGCTGGCTGCTGGCCACCAGGGTGCCAGGCAGGGCACGCCCGTCAGTGCCCACATTGGGGCTGGCGATCTCCACGGTGCCGCCGGGCGTCTGGATGTGCCAGTGAAGCTGGGGGGCCGGCTGCCCGTCCACATCACAGTGCAGCGCCAGCACAAAGCCAGGTCGCAGCTCAGCACCATCCTGGCTCGGCTGGTAGCTGAGCTGCACTGAGGGCGCTGAGCAAGGCAGCGGTGGCAAGCGGCTCAGAGGTGTGCCCTTGAGCACATGGGGAGAAGTACAGGCGATGTTGTCCTGCTCCGGAATGGACACAGCTGTGGCCAAGGCCCACGTCTTGAGCCACACAATGCTGCAGGTACAGTCGAAGGGGTTGTCATTGATCTGTAGGTGGGACAGCTCGATGAGTGGGGAGAACGTGCCCTCGGCCAAGGTGTGTAGGTGGTTGTGGTTGAGCTGCAGTGAGCGCAGGGCACGGAGGCTTCGGAAGGCGTCTCGGGGGATGAAGGTCAGCTTGTTTCTGTCCATCTTGAGCAACTGGAGGGCACTGAGGTTGTGTAGGTCGTTCCAGGCAAAGTCAGAGATGAGGTTGTGGCTGAGGTCCAGGCTCTTCAGATGGCTCAGCGGAGCCAGTGCGCCAGCAGCCACCAGGCGGATCTCGTTGTGTGCTAGCCACAGTGACTGCAGCAGGGGCACCTCCCTGAAGGCACCCTCTGGCAAACCTGGCAGCCGGTTGGCCGACAGGCTCAACGTAGTCACATTGGCCGGGAAGCCAGGTGGCACGGCCTCCAGGTCTCGGTAGGCGCAGTCAGCAATCTGGAAGCCGTACTTCTCCCCGCAGTCACAGGGCTCAGGACAGGCCTGAGCCAGGCCCAGTAGAACCAGCCAGCAGAGCAGACGCAGCTCCTGCATCACGCCTCCTGCAGAGAAGGGTGTGTCACCCAGGTAAACCCAAGGACCTGCCAAAGGGACTCATCCCTCTCAGGATCCTAGCCAGACCCTTCCCCATCAGGAGGCCTTGCACCACATAACCCAGCTAAAGCCCAATACCACCTAACCCACCACCCCCATTCTACAGAAGGGGAAACAGAGGCCCAGAAAAGGGCCAGGACTTGCCCGAGGTCTCGCAGCTAAGCAGGGTGAAGACAAGATGGAAGAGGACCCCAGTTCCTCTAAGCAGAAAGCTCTCCCTGCCTCGGTCTGATCCTAGCCAACTTTATGGCTTGAAATCTGTTTTCCAGCCACCCCCTCCCCCAGCACTTCACAGAACCTCCCCCTGCCCTCCCACATCCTGGCTACAGTCCCTCCCACTGGAGCCCCCATAGGTATGCTTTGCCCCGGTCCAGACAAGGCCCCTTGTGCAGTGCACACCACCCCCATCCGCCCCACCCGCGCTCTCCCGCTCGCCCTGCTGTGACCACAGCAGACACCAGGCCTTTTCTGTAGAATCACGCCCATGGCCTGTTCTGTCCAAACTACACCAGGCAGCTGCCTAAATAAACCCCCACCAGGACCTCTCGGCTGGCTGAGGAGAGTCCAGGGGCTCAGCCCAAAGGCAGCTGGGATTTCCGGGGCCTCAGTTGTCGGTTGTCAAAGAAGCAGAGGCCCCTGAAAGCTCCAAGCTAGGGACTGTCCCAAATACCTCAAACCAACAGGGATGTGCCAAGAGGGAACCAGCTCCGACTCCAACAGGCCTCCCCCACCTCCACCCTGGGAGCCTTCCTCCCAGCAGCTTACCTGCAAACTACTCTTCTTTGTCCCGCAAGGCCTCTTCCAAGGTGGAATAAACAGCAGCAGAGGACCAAGTTAGCCTTAGAGTCTGCAGGGCCAAGGGCGCCCAAGGAGGCCTTGGATGCTGAAGGGAGGGGCAGCCTGGTCTCTCCCCACCGTCAATGTGCACGCCTGGGTCCACCCTGTCACAGACGGGCGGCCTGGGATCAGCAAGTCTGCTGAGGGAGGTTGCAGGGAGGGGGCCCAGGGCAGCCGCACGCGCCCTCCTTCTAGCAAAACAACTGCTTCTCTGCAACAACGAGGACCCGTGTTTCATAAGTGACACCAGAAACTTGAGGGGGAAAAGATGCCAAAATTTTTTGGGTTGTGTTTTCTCTCTCTCTCACTCACTTTTAGCAGCTTCAACTTCCTTAAAGATACAGCACTGTTTGGAAGAAACCCAAGAAAAGATGGGGCCAGGAGGTTTTTAGGGGTGGAAGGACAAGAAATTGAATCTCGTGGAAGGTGGGAGACTTCTATCCTCACTCCAAAGAAGAAAAAGGTGGAGTTCCTTTTCCCAAGCAGGGGCTATGTGTCTATGTGTGTTTGTGTGCAAGTTGGTGTGAGTATATTTCTGTGTATGGGTGAGTTTGTATGTGCTTGTGTCCGTGTGGTATGAGACTGTGTGTGGATTTGTGTGCTTGAGAATGTTCGAGTGTGTGTGTGTTTGTGTGTGGATGTGTCTTTGTGTGGGTGTGAGACTTGTCTGTGTGTGACTGTGAATCTATGTGTGTGTGTGTTTGTGGGGGTATGACACTCTGTGTTTGCCTTGGTGTGTGTGAGTTTGTGTGTGGAAGTGAGTGTGTGTCGCTGTGTATCTCAGTGACAAGCTGAGAAGGCCAAGGTGTACAAAACAGCCACCTGGCTCCAGCCCTTCAGTGAGATGAAATGGCAGGTGTGCTCTTTTTAGGAAACAGATCCCTAAGCTGTTTCCTTAAAGCTGCCCCAGAGGCATGTTGTTGTCCAGGGAGCTCCTGAGGCTCCAGGGCCTGGCCAGCCCAACCCCGCTGTACTCCAGATTGGATAGGGGGGGACACCTGGTTCAACTCTGTAACAGAAAGCTCAGGGCAGGAACCAGTTGGGTTTCAGTGTCCATGGCTGGGATTTTGAGACACTCAGGCTCACAGAAAGGCTCTGTCACCCAGGACTGCCCACCCTGCACACAGAGGGGAGCCCGAGGGTCTTCACCCCTGGAGTGTTCTCTCGATGGCCCCCGCAGTGCCCCTAAGTCCCACCCCTGGTGTTGGGTATCTATGCAGTCAGCATTACCCTATCTGCCCAAACACTGTGTGGAAGGGGCATACATCTCCAAGGTGAGGATATTGGACCCTTTTCCCCCAAACAGGAGGGCCCGGGGGAGTGGGAATAGGGAGACAAAGGAGGTCCAAAAGTCAGGTATGGTGGTGCACACACCTGCAGTCCTAGCTACTCAGAAGGCTGAGGCAGGAGGATCTCTCGAGCCTGGGAGTTCAGGGCTGCAGTGAGCTCTGATTGTGCCACTGCTGCCCTCTAGCCTAGAGCAAGATCTGGTCTGTAAAAAACATTTAAAAATAAATAAATAATAAAATTATAAAAATGGGCTAAAACAAGAGAGCTGGAAGAGAAAACTGAAGATGAGGGAGCTCCAGAAAAGAACTTTGTAGTCTGAATAATTTTGTTTTCACAAAATAAGCCTACTCATATCCCCCCAGAAGCCCTCACCAAAGCTTCCCTTCTTTCCATCTGTTAACTGGCTGAATTGTGCTCATGACTCAATTGACCCTCTTGGCAGATATCATCTTTGGCTGAAAGACAGGAAGTCTGTCCCAGCTCTTTAGACCATATTTCCCATCTGCAAGCAAAACTGCAGAAGTCCTCAGCCTGCTGCCTGCCCCCCAAGTTCAATGATGAAGATACTACTATAGTCTAATATAGAGCCCTCGCTCTGCAAAAGAAGCTGTCTCTTGCATCATCCTTACTGTGCCAGTGTTCTGTGAAAGTTCTAAATCTGGTGAGTCAATCAGAGACTAGCAGTATACGCATCCAGGTTCAATAAACTAGAAAGGAGAATCAGTAACCTCAGTGTCAGTCAGGGAGGGCTTCCTGGAGGAGAAGGCTTCATTGTGTCTCATACAGCCCATACATACACCCTCATGTGCACAAAGGGCCATCAGCCCCACCCTCCAGGATTCACATCCCCCTCCCTTCTCCAAAGCACACTAGGGTCAGAGTGCAACCACCTCCCCATCTGGTAGTTTCCATGAATTTCTTTCACATATGCCCCTGATTTTCCTTCATAGCTCTTGCTATTATCTGCAATTATTTATTCACGTGTGTTTAATGTGAGACCCTCTACTAGAGAGGAAGCCCAATGAGGACAAATGTCTTATCTTGACAGTTGTTATTGATCCCTGGCACAGAAAAGGTCTCATCAAGTTGACTGAACCTTGGACAAGGTGGATGGTCATTGGATGCCAAAAACCAGAAGTGCTTTAGAGAACACCAACTCCACCTTCTTGTTGTACATGTGGGGACTTTGGGCCCAGTTTGGGGAAAGAATGTGCCCAAGGTTGTGTAGTTCCTTGCAATATAGACAATTTTAGAGAATATTTCACACTGAATAGGAGACCCACACTCTGTTGTTACCAGTCCTCTTGAGGGCAGGGAGTTTTTACCCCTCATTTACCATCATTGCAGACTTCATGACAGCTGAACACTAAGTTCAGACTCCCTTTGGAACAGTTGTTGGGGGCTGAAGGCCAGAGACACAAGGTGCCAGCCCACTCAGGCAGAAATGACACTGTCACTGATAGCCTGTCCCCATATGCCCAGATCCCACCACTGCCTACAAGGTGCAGCCATTTCTCACTACCACCAAGAAGGGCATCGTACAAGGCCCACCAGGGCCGAGTATACTTCAGCTAAGGACCGCGTTTCACAGTGAGACAGGTGACTCCTGCCCCCAGCAGAGCCGAAGAGCAGTGTGCACACCTCCAAGGACTGGGCTGTTACTTCCTGGGGAATCCCTCTTCTCTCCCCTCACTATCAAAAAATATACCCCCAGGAGGGCTCAGCGCCTGTGGCTCAATGGGCTAAGGTGCTAGTCACGTACACCTGAGCTGGCGGGTTTGAATCCAGCCCGGGCCCACCAAACAACAATGACGGCTGCAACCACAAAATGGCCGGGCGTTGTGATGGGCGCCTATAGTCCCAGCTACTTGGGAGGCCGAGGCAGGAGATTCGCTTGAGCCCAGGAATTGGAGGTTGCTGTGAGCTGTGATGCCATCCATAGCACTCTATCCAGGGTGACAGCTTGAGGCTCTGTCTCAAAAAAAAAAAAAAAAAAAAATACCCCCAGGAGGTAAATCCAGCAGGTGGAAGACAAGCCTGAAGTCTGGCTTTGCTTCCAGTGGGCTCCCTGGGTTGCCATCTTCCCTCTCCTGGCCTCCTCTAAGGCCAGAATATGGGGACCCCAAGTGAGTATATGGGTGAGACCGTGACTGTCCCAAGATCATAGAAGGGGCCTAGAGGCCCAGGACTGGAGAGCTCTTCCCAGACCCTCCAACCCCTACACCATCCTGGTCATGCAACCCTACAGCAATGCAGGGGCAGCTGCGAGGTTCAGAGGGGGAAGGATAGGGAGTGGGTTTGGGAGATCTCTGCCAGTCCTGGCCTCAGCTCCTGTGCATTTGGGTTTAAGGCAGCTAGTAGGGTGACCAAACCACTGTCCTTGTTTGCCTGGGCCTGATGGGTTTTCTGGGATTTGGGACTTTCAGTGCTAAAACCCAGTCAGTCCCAGGCAAATCAGGACAGTTGGCCACCCTAGCAGGGGAGGTGGGGCTCACTTCCTCCTCCAGTCTTTCCTTCCCCTCCCTTTCTTGCCCACAGAGGCCCAGCCCTCTCTGCTCCCTTCCTCTGCCCCCTCCCCTCCTGCCTGCTGCTACCCCAGCTGCGGCTGCAAGGCCCCACACCTCTTCTCCACCCGAGGGGCCTCACTCGCTGACCAGGGGCTGCTGGCAGTGCCACGTCAGCTCTTCCTGGAAGGGGAAAAAAAAAAAAAGATCTTGATGAGAGAATGGAGAGGGACAGAGCCCGACAGAGAGAGAGAACCGGAGAGAAACAGAAATGAGGGAGGCTCCCGGAGGAAGAGGGAGAAACAGAATCAGACAGCCAGGTTCGAGCTGGAGGCAGAGCACAGAAGCAAAGAAGACAGAGGCAGTTCTGACGGGCCCTGACATAGTCCCGAGAGGGATTAGCAGTGAGTGCAGCTCCCAGCAAGTGCGGCCACCTATGGTGTGCACTATTGCCATCCTGTCAAGAGGGCAGAGTCGGCCTGGGTCCCCAACCCGTGTCCCCTCCGGCCTGGGTCCCCATCCCGTGTCCCCTCCGCAGTTCATTGGAACCATTGGGAGGCAGCCCTGCCAACTCCTGCTGGGAGTCCAGGGAGGGAGAGGCTGCTGGGCCTCAAGAAGAGAGAGAACCATGTGCGCACATTCCAAGATCTGCCCAGACCACCAAATTTGGGGGCTTCCTTTTTGTAGGCCTTAGTTCCTCCGTTGTGCACAAGAGTTGGTCCAAAGTCCTTCAGCCTGATGTTCTGCCCTTCTAGAATTTCTTATGAATGTCCACATGTACACTAGGGGTCAGTGCACATCTCATGCCCAGTGTCTTCATGGGTGCCTCTGAAGGGTGGGCCTGTGCTTATTTTCTTTTTTTGTGTTTTTATTTTTATTTTTATTTTTAGAGACAGAGTTTTATTTTGTTGCCCTTGGTAGAGTGCCATGGCATCATAGCTCACAGCAACCTCCAGCCCTTGGGCTTAGGAGATTCTCTTGCCTCAGTCTCCCGAGTAGCTGGGACTACAGGTGTTGCCATAACACCTGGCTATTTTTTTTTGGTGTTGCAGTTTGGCTGGGGTCAGGTTTGAACCCGCCACCCTTGGTATATGGGCTGGACACCCTACTCACTGAGCCACAGGCACCGCCCGACCTGTGCTTATTTTCCACATGTGTTTGTTTTTGTGCATGACGTGGAAACACAAGGTGGGTGCACACTTAAGGCTGCAGATATGGGAGGAACACTGCAGGCCTCACTTCTCTCCTGTGTCACCCATAGTACAGAGGCCCCAGCCAAGCCTAGACCAAGCCAAGCCTGACCTTACAGAGGGTGGCCCCACTCCTAGTCCCTACACTCCTGCGCTGCTCCCCACCACTGGAGCATGAGGGCCTCGCCCCTCTCGGGACCTCTGACTGCAGAAACCAGGCTGAGCCTCCATGCTGGGTCCAGCTACTTCTCTGGCCTCATCCTAGGCCACTCTCTGCCCTTGCTCACGGTGTCTGGCCTCACTTGTCGCTTGCTGCCATCCTGGGTTGCCACTTTCTCTTTTCTCAGGCTGGACACTGTCCCCCCATAATTGCAGGAGTTTGCTGCCTTTTATCTTCTGATGTTCATTCAAATGTAAGCTCACCAGAAAGGGTTTCCTGAAGCCACTGTATACAAACAACCTCTGTCAGTCTCTGTCCCACCCTCTGGACATATCTGTTAGTGTGTTTCTTGCCTTTCTCCCCAGTCTGAATGTGAGCTCCGTGTAGGTGGGGACATGGTTCTGCTCACTGCCATCCCCCCAGTGTCCAGCAAAGGGACTGATGCTTCTACAACGCACATGCTCGGTAAATAGTTGTTGAACAGTGAATGAAGAATGACTTCTAGCCTTCCAGCAGGAAGTCTTTGCCCAGGCCCCCTACTTGCCCAGGGTCTGCCTCATCTCCTCCCTATTGAAAATCACTGCCACCACCCCACAGGCCCCCTCAGCCACACTTCTGCCCCCCTCCAGCTCCATCCTGTTTTCCTTGGTCCTCAGGGACTGTCTTCGGCAGGGCACTAACTGGGCCATATTTCATAGGAATTATTTTTGTTCTTCCCCAAGCCAGCCCCACAGTTTGCAGAAATGCACACCTTGGCCATACACTCAGGGCAAATAGCAGATCTCCCATTTTTAGCTCCTCCCAAAGGTTAAGGGTGGGACTAGGGAATGTTAAGAATGAGATTGAGCATTTAGATCAGTGATTTTCAACCCATGTGCAGTGAGAAGATCTTAGGTGTGCGGTGAATGGTTTTAAAGATCATTAATTAAATTATTTTCAAAAAAAGTTCAAAGCACAGTAAATATATTCATTTTTTTAACTCTTTTTTTGATCAACATAATTTAAGTATGCCATGGAAGTTTAACTATAGGTTCAAGTGTGCTGTGAGATAAAAAAGGCTGAAAAACACTGGTTCAGATTAAGGTTCTAGACTGGGACAGGTGTTATAGCAGTGGTTCTCAACCTTCCTAATGGCACAACCCTTTAATACAGTTCCTGTGGGTCATGACACACAGGTTGAGAACTGCTATGTTATAGGGTCAGGATCCCATCCCCATGTTAGCTGTGAGGGACTAGGTACTGGTCAAGGGCCAAGATTAGATGTGGGTGCAGGTTTGGTGGATGGGGCAGAGATGGTTTAATCCTGCAAACTAAGCAGTGTCTGGGCGCTGGAATGAGGGAATAGCAATAGTCCCTTTGTAGGGAAAGTGGAATTGAGGCAGTGGTTGGAGGGCTAGAGAGTAATGCTGAGAGAGAGACAGAACAGTGATGGGAAGAGCTGGGACAGCTAGGAGGAAGGTTGCTGATAGCAGAAAGCCATTTGCACAGTAGACACCTGCTTCTCATTAGCAAGTCAGGCTGAGTGCTGTTCCATGCAACGCCACTCCCTCCACCAATCTCCAGACAGAGGCTGCAGCAGGGCTCAGGCTTCTCCCAGCCCTGAGGGCATTTGGGGAGGTGAGGTGGGAGCACCAGGCTGGAAGTGGACAGAGGACCGGACTCTGCTGAGACTACTGACCACAGGAGGCTGGGCACTGAGGCTTGTTGACTTCAACCCAGGGTAATCTCTTACAGGGAAACAAGAAGAGAAGAAAGCAGGCAGCCAGCCAGCCTGGGTAGGGGTTACTGACTGCAGAGGTCTCTGGAGAGCAGGTCAGGGCAGGGAGAACTCTGCACAGCTGCTAAGGGTTGTAGAAATTCAGAGAAGGGAGGTGAGAGCTGCCAGATAGGTAACATTCCAGGGAGAGGTGGGAACTTGGATAAATTCCCTAAGTTTTCTCAAAATGAAGCATACAAGTGGCAAAACAGAAGTTGACTGAGAGGCTTAGGAAAAAGCACTACAGTTCTCTTTCTCCCATCCTTCCTTTCCCCTGTTCATTCTCTAGAGGCAACAACTGATGTTTTCCTTTCTCCTTCTGCTGTGGTCACACACATCAGGCCTGCCTGTGACATTCTCAGGGCCTGGCACAAGGGTATAGTTGGAGGCCTAAATGTCATATGTCTAAATATTTTAAAGTTATAAATCCTGTAAGCTATTCCATCCTATTCTCCTACTTTGACAATTGTCTATTCATAACCATCTGGGAGGGCCAAATTCAGATTTAGAATTCTTGCTGTCGGCTCGGTGCCTGTGGCTCAACGGGCTAAGGCGCCAGCCACGTACACCTGAGCTGGTGGGTTCAAAGCCTGGGCCCGCCAAACAACAATGACGATGGCTGCAACCAAAAAGAATTCTTGCTGTCTTTATAAAAGGGGTAGATTGGGACACAGAGGGAAGACCATGGGAAGATACAGGGAGAACATCAAACAAAATAGAGATGAAGTTGGCCATTGCAGTGATGCGCGTACGAGCCAGGAAGCACCAAAG
This sequence comes from Arctocebus calabarensis, assembly GCA_963573935.1. Taxonomy (NCBI): domain Eukaryota; kingdom Metazoa; phylum Chordata; class Mammalia; order Primates; family Lorisidae; genus Arctocebus; species Arctocebus calabarensis. Next base: position 14,963 of record CAUYON010041022.1, read on the forward strand.
ATCTCCAGCAAGCCTGCAGATGCTTGAGTAAGACGCCACCCTCCCTTACGGCCCACAGGAGGAGTGAACACGAAGATACCTTCATTTCATGCTCTTAACCTCAAAAGCAGACAGATGATAAATTTCTGTTGATGAGGTCACCAGGTTTTCATGCTTTGTTATGGCAGCCCTAGGAAATGAATACACTCACTTATGAAAAGTAAGGTTTTATTTCAGTCATTAAGCTCCCTTCCATCCCTCCCAACTCCTGTTTTTTGCTAGTTAAAGTATTCTTGGTTCTCCTATTGGTTGCATTCGAGCTCTCACTAATAAACATTGCTTCCTACTCTGTGGGGTGAAGATACAATCTAATGACCTCCCTCTACAGAAAAGGAGAAACTTTCCACTGGTATCTCTCCTTTTCCTCTCCCCAATCCTCTACCTCTCAACTTAAGTCTATGGTAGTCTTACCTATCAAACAATGGCAATATTTAGATACTGTTCTGAATTCATAATTACAATGGTTGCATTTTGTCCGAAGATTGGCTCTGAAAGTTAAAAAAAAAATCCATAAACCAATGTTACATTCTCATGCCTGTGTGAGTACAGTCCACTGGCACTGCTGAGCCATGGAGGATCCAAGGATTGTATTTCCTTCCCTTCTGATCCAGGCCACTCAGAAGGGGTTGTTAGCATCAAGGTCAAATGTATTCAATTTTCTTATGTTCCAGAAATTGCTCAAAAGCATGCCACATTTCATTTGCTTTATATTTGAGCTACAGCTTTTCTGTACAGATTTTCATTTTCTTGGCGTTTCTAATTGCTTTCTTTATTCTTATTGTCAAAAGAAGAATGTACCTTCACCAAATACTAAAAATAACCCAGCTGTGTATACATCCTCTTGTGCTAACACTACCTGGTATTAAAAGCACCTACTTCCCTTAATTACTTGTCTTATTGACAGATGAGCTGTTTCTATTTCTTTTTGCTCTTCAAGCAACTGGAAGCTCATTGTAACCTCAGAGCCTTATTTGAGGGGCCATCTAATCAGAGAGCCCATTTGAAGGTTCACTCTCTCCCCAGGGTGTGATGTTCCTTCCAGGATCCCATCCCTGCTGGGGAACTTTCTACTCCAAGGAGGTCATTCCACTTTTGAGAAGTTTTGAATGCCCTCTTCTTGTAACAACTTTGTCTTAGTGTGTTTGGATTGCTATAACAAAATGCCCAAGACTGGGTAATTTATAAAGAATAGAAATTTATTTTCTCACAGCTCTGGAGGTTGGCAGGCCCAAGATCAGAGCCCCAGCAGATTTGGTTGTCTTGTGGGGCCCAGTCTCTGCTTCCCGCAGGGCATATTGCTACATCCTCTGGAGAGAGGGAGCACTGTGTCCTCACATGGTGGATGGACAGAGGGACAGACAAGGGTGGATTCCCTGCATCTAGCGCCTATTCCCATTCCTTTATAAAGGCAGAGTCCTGATGGTTCAGTAGCCTCCTAAAGGCCATATCTCTTAATTCTGTTGCTTTGGGGATCGAGTTTCAACATGGATTTCAGAGGAGACACCATCATTCAAACCATAGCAAACTCCAACCATCATAAGACTCATGACCCTGCCCTCACGGAGCTCCCAGTCAGGGCAACCACCTTCTGTTCATCTCTTTATCTTCCTGCTTGTGGTGCTCACACACGAGATGGTCTAAACATCCTCAGCTGAGAATGAAAAGGTTCTCCTTCACTGATTTCCCTACTGTTTCCTATTGCTATGTGGTCCTTCAAATCCATGAGGCCTCTTTCCTAGGGTGGGGAGAGAGGGGGGTGTCTGGACTAGCCAGCTTCTCTCTAGAATGTTGACTCATTAGGCTGGGGCAGCAGTGTCTACACTTGAAACCCTATCTCCACACAGGCGGTCCCTTCCACATCCTCCTTAGGCAAGTCCCCTCCAGTGATTGGGCTGGTAAAGGGTTAGGGAAAAAAAATAATTTTACCCCCATTTTTAGCCTGTTTTTTCTTTTTTTAACTTGAGGCAGAAATTACCAAAAATCATATCTACTATTCTTTAAATCCCTCCCGTGTGCTAGATCCTTTGTACCATCTCCTCACAGCCAAACCAGATAGGTACTTTTACTGCCTACTTTAGAGGAAAGAACATCAAGGTTGGCCTGATGGACACAGTAGCTCAGGCCTGTAATCCCAGCACTCTGGGAGGCCAAGGTGGGCAAACTGCTTGTGCTCATGAGTTTGAGATCAGCCTGAACTAGAGTGAGACCCTATCTCTTAAAAAAAAAATAGCTGGGAGTTGTGGCAGGTGCCTATAGTCCCAGCTACTTGGGAGGCTGAGGCAAGAGAATCGCTTGAGCTCAAGAGTCTGAGGTTGCTGTGAGCTATGACACCATGACACTCTACCAAGGGTGACAAAGTGAGACTCTGTCTCCAAAACAAACAAAAAAATAAAACAAATCAAAAGAACATTGAGGTTCAGGCTAAGGAATTTGTCAATGTCCCCTTGCTTAGGAAATAGAGGACCAGAGTTCAAACCCACATCTCTGACATGAAGGTAGCTTTTGACCAAATCCTGAGCCCTCCAGGGGGGCCAGCAGGAGCTGGGATGTAGGAAGGGAGCCGGGGCCGGGCTTCCCGTTGGCTCTTCTCTGTGGTCATCTTGGAGCCAGGCCTTGGATGTGGGAGCCACAGGACAAGAGCTGGGACTTGTGAATTTGGCATCTGGCATAGATGGGACAGAATAGAAAGGGGAGAAGGGGACTGGGGGAGGCAGGGAGTGTTGTTAGAAGGAGGCTGTTAGCGGCCCAGAGGAGAAGCTGTGGCGAGGGAAGGGCCATGGAGTGGATTGCCATGAGAGGTGGAAAAGCAATGACCAGATGGGCCCGGAATTGGGCCTGGGGTGAGGAAAGGGGGCCTGCCCCAGACCGGCAGGAAGAGTTCACTAAACCAGCTCACACAGTCTAGAGATACCTTCCATTCATCCTCTAAGTACTTCCTGGGCTCTGGTCAGAGGTGGGCAATGAGCCAGGTGGGGGTAAGAGCAAGAGATAAGAGTGACCCCAGGCTGCCTTTGTGGAGCTCACAGACCTGCAACACGGACACGGACACGACACGACAATGAACTTTCTGAGCAAAGCGTTCTCCCCTCTTCTCTCCACTCTTTGTTTTTTCCCTTCCAGGCATTCTGAGAACTCTCCGGGCTCTGGGGCTGACAGCAGGGGAGAGTGTGGTTGACACCCCCTCCCCCTGCACTCTTCCTCAGCTAGAACACTCTCAATGTCACTGCACATTCCCAGACCCTTTCCACACCTGTCCCCATTTGTCACCTCTCAGGAGGAATTTTCTTTCTTTATGTTTCCTTTTTGTCTCAGTTCCATCTGAAGCAGTTGTGAATGCCCATCAAAATGACTGCTGTGAAATTTTGTAATAATGAAATACCTCTATGCATCTACTAAAATAGCTGAAAAATAACTCTGAAATTATCAAGTACTAGCCAGGGTGCAGAGCCATTCAGAGATTGCTGGTGGGAATACAAAATAGTGCAGTCACTTTGGAAAATAATTTGGGAATTTCTCACAAAGCACAACATACACTTACCATACAACCTATTACTTCTACACTTAGATAGTTCATAGACACTCAAAGACATGTTCATATAAAAATCTACAGTCCATTATCCTAAGTGAAATATCTCAGTAATGAAAAAGCAAATAGCACGTATACTCTCTAATAATTGGGAGCTAATCACTGGGCACATACGGGCACAGAAATGATGTAAAGGTCATTGGAAACCAAGAAGGGGAGGGGGTAAAGTTTACCTGTCTGGTACAATGAACATTATTTGGGTGAATGCACACTAAAAGCCCTGACTTAAAAAGTATTATAAAAGCTACCCTTGTAACAAAAGTACTCCCTTAATATTTTGAAATTAAAAAAAAATATTTTCTAAATCTTCGTGCATGACCAGGTATGGTGGCTCACAATTGTAAGCCTAGCACTCTGGGAGGCCCAGCTGGAAGGACCACTTGAGCTCAGGAGTTTGAGACCAGCCTGAGCGGAAGCAAGACCCTGTCTCTATTAAGAATTGAAAAATAGGGCGGCTCCTGTGGCTCAGCGAGTAGGGCGCCGGCCCCATATACCGAAGGTGGCGGGTTCAAGCCCGGCCTCGGCCGAACTGCAAAACAAAAAAATAGCCTGGCGCTGTGGCGGGCGCCTGTAGTCCCAGCTACTCGGGAGGCTGAGGCAAGAGAACCGCTTAAGCCCAAGAGCTGGAGATTGCTGTGAGCAGTGTGACGCCACGGCACTCTACCCAGGGCGATAAAGTGAGACTCTGTCTCTACAAAAAAAAAAAAACTTATCTCCATTGAGTTTTCCGCTGGTTCAAAGTGGCAGAAGGAGTCAGTTGTATTGGACAGGTGGGTTGTCTATTTGCTATTGCTGTCCATTGTGGCACTGTATCAGTGAAGATGTCCGGGTTTTCA
>CAUYON010041023.1:0-17301 GCA_963573935.1 Arctocebus calabarensis
AGAATTGAGCACATTGGATACTTTTTTCCCATTCCTGAGATACTTTACTGAGAAGACTATTTTCCAGCTCCATCCATGTAAACACAAAAGAGGTAAAGTCTCCATCTTTTTTAATGTTGCATAGTATTCCATGGTATACATCTACCACAATTTAGTAATCCATTCATGGGTCGATGGGCACTTAGGCTTCTTCCGTGACTTGGCATTTATGAATTGAGCTATGATGAATAATCCTCTCTCTCTATATATATATATACACACACACACACACACACATATATATTTCCTCCTAACTTTTTTGTATATGTGTATTTAGGCATAGAGAGGTAGTTAAGCTATTGTTACCAAATGTCCGTTGTTAATGATGTGATTTTATAAATTATCATTTTTGTGTGGGTATTTATGACTTGTTTTGTTATGAAAAGATAAATGTCATCATTAAACAGTAACAAAATTCATTTAGTTCTAAATATTATAAAAAGAAAAATATTTAGAACATTTAGTGCAACCAAAGTCATTTTTAATTTGTATCATCTTAAAAAACAAACAAAAAAAAGAGGCGATAGCTGCATGAAGAGTCTGAGCTTAATTTAATTTATAAATGCAGTTAACCTCAGCTCATCAGGATACCTTCATCTTGAGAGAGAGAAAGAGAGTGTGTGTGTGTGTTTAAATTGCTAGAGGATTATTTGGGATTCTGATGGACACCCTCCATCAGTGTCAAGGTTTCCTTTCCAAATACTGGATAAAGCCAACGTATTTCTCAAGCCTGTAAGTGTAAAAAAGGAACAAAGAGAGATGACTAAAGGTAGTACTCAGATAATAGCCTTTGAAACCCAGAGTGGAAGGGATATAGTATCGAGGCATGTACCATGGAATCAGGACTTGACAACCTGCAGCCAGTGCGTGTGATGTTCTCATAATAAAGTCTGTCTCAGGGGAGAGCAGAGTTGGAAATGAGAGAAAGGCTCATTTATGATGCAGTCATTCTTGCTAGCGGAGCTTTCATGGCTTTTCAGCAGGCCACAAAGGGCCAATCCACTGGAATATGAATCAGACCCAGTCAAGGCCCCATAGTATAAGTAAGAGGCACCAGACCTCCCTGTTTGGATCCTAATAGCCTTTTCTACCTCAGTAACCTCTCACTGTAAACAAAAAGCCAGGACTTTTTTTTTTTTTTTCTGTCCTTTCCCTTTGGCTATTATTCTGAAGGCCCTGGATAACTGTCAGAGATTTAATAGCAAAGTGCAAATCTATAAACCACCCTTTTTGAAATTATTTTTGTTTCCATCAGCTGGCCTGTGGGTTTAAAAGCTTGGAAGGATCTGATCACTAGACTGTAGGAAAAGTAAATGTACAAGTGAAAGCAAAGAAGGCGATTTGCATCCCAATTTCATGCTTTGACATATGGCAAAGGCAATACCACTTTTGGAATAGGGACAGTTAATGGTTTCTTCAGTCGAATGAGGTTAATAAAAGTAAGTGTACTGTGTCTTCACACCTTTAATTTACTAAATCGATCCCCCTTGTGATCAGGTATTTTTTAAGTGCACAGAAAGTCTTCCCATCTTTTTATTGTCAGAGCTTTGTAGGAAAGCTCTCATAACAGGATTGTAACAATCATTTTGGTGCCACACCTTACACTTTGCAAAACTTTTTAACTTCTGCCAAAGATAATTTTAAACATGCTATTCAAAGAAACCATATTGATTTGCTGTTTGTTGCTCCAATCTTCTCTTTAGCATTCAAGCGGACAAAACGTTTTGGCCTATCTTGTTGCAGATTTTAGAAACCGTGTTTTATAACTCTAAAAACAATAGATGCGGGCATGGATATAGAAAGAAAGGAATGCTATTTACTGTTGGTGGGACTACAAATTAGCACAACGTCTATGGAAAACATTATGGATATCCCTCAAAGAATAGACATAACAGCAGACCTAGCAATCCCATTACTGGGTATCTAGGTAAAGGAAGAGAATTTATTTTATCAAAAAGACACCCACACATGAATGTTTATTACAGCACAAATCACAATCGCAACGACGTATGATTAAGCCAAGTGCCCATCAACTCATGAGCAGATTAACAAAATGTGGTATATTTATACTATGGAACACATATTAGCCAAGAAGGTGGCTGAATTAAGGCCTTTTCAACAATTTGGATGGAACTGGAGACTATTATTCTAAGTGAAGTATCTAAAGAATGGAAAAACAAACAACATATGTACTTGCTATTAAATTGGAACATGTTGATGAGCACACCTGTGCACAGAGAGGACTAAAACTCAGTAGAAATCAAGCAGGAGGAGGGGGCAGAAGGAGATAAGGGAAAACCTGACAGGTACAATGACCACTATCCAAAAGAGGGGCACATTTAGAAACCTGACTCAGCATAATAAAAGCAATCAATGTCTCCAAAAACAATTGTACCCTGCAATATTTTGAAATAATAATAGCAAAAAGAAACTGTGTTTTATACTCAGAAGTCTCAGGTATACTCTTGAGTTATATGATCCCTTCTACTCCATATTGTATTATGCTCAGACTATTGGCATAGTTTAGTTACACATTGAGCCCTGAGTGTCTTTGACCTTGTGACCCTCAACTCAGTTCTCTTGGTTAGTGTGCTCCATGAATTGGAACGCAATCTGGAGACTTCACTTAAATAAGTAAAGTATGAAACCAGACTCTAAGTTATGTCTAGATAACTTAGCTTAGTTATCTCTACTATTAATTTTTTATTAGTGAACTTTCCCTGCCAAAAGTACTGAGTAAAGATGAGATGTCATTAATTAGTACATTAAAAGGAATAAAATAAAACTTATTTTATAGAACCATAATGTAGTTAAATGAGGAGTTTCAAGATTGGGTGCAATATCATTTTCATCCTTGTGATTTTCAAGGTGTTTGAAATTTTGATCATTAAATACCTGACATTGTTATTATAAGAGGAGATGTTTCTTTCTCTCTTCCCTTTCTCTTTCTCTCTCCCTCTTCTTTCTTTATTTTTTGTTTTTTTGAGACAGTCTCACTATGTTGCCTTGGGTACAGTGCTGTGGTGTCACAGCTCACAGCAACCTCAAACTCTTGCGCTTAAGTAATTCTCTTACCTCAGACTCCCAAGTAGCTGAGACTATAGGCACCACCACAATACCCAGCAATCCCCTCTTCATTCTATTTACTTGCCTTCCCAAGTTCCTGCCTTTCTGCCACACTTCATACATCTATTCTAAATTTTCATTGTTATTGTTGTTTCCTCAGTGTTTTCTAGTTGAGAGCCACAGAGCATCTTTTGCATTCACATATATATATATATATATATATGAATAATATAATTAAGTCATAAACACATAGATCATGTGTACATTAATGCATTTAAGGGGCATAATGTGCTGATTTTATATACAATTTGGAATGCTTACATCAAACTAGTTAATATACCCTTTACCTCATTTACTTAATTATTGTGGTTAATATACACTTCACCTCATTTACTTAATTAATTTACTTAATTATTGTGTTAAAACATTTATACTCTATACTTAATAGATTAGACATGTACCCTTGTAATATGAACTATAGCACATAGTCCCATCACTTACCCTCCATCCCTCAAACCTTCCCCCTCCCCTCTCATCCCCCTCTTCTCTCCCCCTTCATCCTGGGCTACAGTTGTGATTTATTTTGTTTCTGTTCTGCATAAATCCATGTGTATACATCATGATTTTATTATTCACAAAACCAAAAACCTTTTCAGAACTCCTCATTTAACTACATTATGGTTCTATAAAATAAGTTTTATTTTATTCCTTTTAATGTACTAATTAATGACATCTCATCTTTACTCAGTACTTTTGGCAGGGAAAGTTCACTAATAAAAAATTAATAGTAGGATATTCTTTTTATCAATGCATATTATTTATTTGTCTATTGAGTGAGGAAGTTCATTGTTCAAGTATTGATGGGGTCTATGTGTTTTGACAAAGTGATTACACATTTTTTTTTTTGTAGAGACAGAGTCTCACTTTATCGCCCTGGGTCACACTGCTCACAGCAACCTCCAGCTCCTGGGCTTAAGCGATTCTCTTGCCTCAGCCTCCCTAGTAGCTGGGACTACAGGCGCCTGCCACAGCACCTGGCCATTTTTTTTGTTTTGCAGTTCGGCCGAGGCCGGGCTTGAACCCGCCACCTTCGGTATATGGGGCCGGTGCCCTACTCGCTGAGCGACAGGAGCCGCCTGTGATTACACATTTTTTAAATTATTTCATAAAATATACCTCAACTATTAAATGGATCTGAATAATATTCTAATTTATTAGCAAAATATGTTGGCCTCATATTCAGATGTAATGTTTTATAAGATAGAATATGATAAATAGAGAGTGAAATGAAGTTCAAGGAGTTCTTTTATAGGATCTAAGAAATGTATTATCTCTTTTTCTACAATGTTCATGAAAGTGATTGTAATGATGTTATTCCTTTTGGCTCTGTTCTCCGTAGATGGGACAATAAATATCCCTTATTGTGAAAGATTTATTTTCTGCACCATCATAATTGAGTCAATCAATAAAGCATGATGTTCCCCTAGGCATTCTGCTATGCATAACACATTTTATCAACAAGTGTGTATTAACAAAACACCTGAATACTAGGTTGGCAGACATGTTCCTTTAGGAATTCAAAATAATAATAACTGTAAGCATAGAGTCTGATAATTAAGTAGCTCTGTTCTTTTTTATGCAAAATAACTTGCACATGTATAGTATGGAGTCTAAAATAAGGTCTCTGAAGATATAATGGCAGGCAGAGTGTATTAAGAATTTTCAAATTTAAGATTGGTGGTGCCAAGTTAAGTTGATAATACTGCACATTCGGCACATAGTACTCTTTTTGAGGCAGAGTTCTACCCTATGCCCTGAGCAGAGTGCCGTGGCGTCGTAGGTCACTGTAACCTCAGACTCTGGCTGTGGGCATCCTGCCGCCTCAGCCTCTGAGGCCGCTGGGATTACAGGCACTTGCCGCTGCGCCTGGCTGGGTTTTTCCATTTTTTTCATGAGTCGGGGTCTCACTCTTGCTCAGACGAGCCTCGAACTCCTGAGCTCAAGCAATCCTCCAACCCCAGCCTCCCACAGTGCTGGGATTACAGGCGTGAGCCACTGTGCCTGGCTCTTTATCTTTGTTTTTGTCATCCTGATGCTTTCCATAGGAGTTAAGAGAGAAGAATAGGTAACAATCATTATAACAGCATGAGAAAAAAAATGATGCAAAGTTTTGAGCTTTATTGAAGTTTTTAACTTTTGCTTTAATACATTCATTTTACTAAATATTCTGTATTATTATAATGGATATTTTCTATTCTTCCCTCTCCTCCTCATCTTTTTTACTTTGGCAAGTATATAATTAAGTAAATGAAGCCCAAGGCCTTATTCTTTTTTTTTTTTTTGCAGTTTTTTGCTGAGGCTGGGTTTGAACCCACCACATTTGGTATATGGGGCTAGTGTCCCACTCCTTTAAGACACAGGTGCCACCCCAAATGCCTTATTCTAATGCTTGTGGGATAAAATACTATTTTCCCAAGTGTCAACAAATTTCAAAGATCATGAGGTCATTTTCATCTCCGCTAATCTAAATTTGCCCATGTAAGTGTTGTCATTGGGTAAAATGGATTTACGTTTAATTTCAAATTTTGACTAAAGATTTTTAAATTCAAATTACACATATTTTGTAAATACATATTTATTAATGAAATGAAAACTGTAAAGAGAGGGAAACGCATAGGTATCAATGTAAAACCACTAAAATAATTAAAAATATGTATTTACTAATATGGAAGAATAGTCGTGATTTATTGATGATTACAGAGCGGGATCCCCCATTTGATCTTGTTTGTACCACGTCCTTAGAGTTTGCTAATATTTATCCTTGGGTGGCAAGATTATTATTGGACTTTCTTATCTTTGTTTAGTCTCAGTGAAATAATCTGCTTAAAAAATAAATATCAATCATTTTTACATTGAGAAAGAAGACTTTTTTCTCACTTGGATGTATGATTTATTACTTAATAATTAACCACACAAGCTAGAGGGTGAGTATAATTGAAGGAGGAGAATCATGTTGGGACTCTGGCTGACTTTCCTTCTTATTTAGCTGCTGCATCTCAGGATGTGATCCACGCTGGTGGTTGGGATGCACACTGGTCTTCTATTGCTGCCCTAACAAATTGCCACATACTTGGCATCTTGAAAAAGCACCCGATTACGAACTCACAGTGTTTCTGGCAAGAAATTTAGGTGAACTGGATTTGGTTCTTTGCTTGGGACTCTTATAAAGTTAAAAGTAAAGATGTCAGCCAGCCCGGGGCTCTTATCTGGAGGTTCTGGGATAATCTGCTCCTAGATTCATTTAGGATTCTAGAGGAATACATTTGCTTCCCACTCTATTCATCAGACCCTCCCCACCAGTAGGTGAGCAAGGACATGTAAAGACCTGTTGACTGTGGAGGGGCATAATATAAGCAGGTTTGGGTGAGCCCCTTCTGGGCTTTGTATTTCAAAGCTTCTCCATTGATGAGCGAGTGCATTATGGCCTCCTTCCTCTTTGCCCTGTGAAATGAGGCCTGGACATGCAGGAAGTCCCATCTGATGCTCGTAACTCTATGGAAGAGTTTGTCAAGTTAAGGATGAAGAAGTTACAAGCTAACTTACCAGCAGAGTTAGAACTATATAACTTAAAAATTCTTCATAAATAAATGGCATTTTGATTCACACATGTTTAATTTGTTTGATTCTTGTTGCTTCATGCAGAATAAACCCAGTATTTCCAAACTTTGCAAGGTCAAAAACTCAAGAGTTTCCAACTCAACCAACTCAGAGTTAATTAAACTCAAGGATGTCAATTTATCAAGCCAAGAAAATAACAAGAATGATTGAATAAACAAATACAAATTCTAGAATTTGCGATGCGGAATGCTTGTCCCATGGACTGAACTGCACTCCAACTATATAAGATACCTTGTTCTCTAGGATCAGACTACGTGAGCATTTGACTAGGAAGAAGGCCGATTGAGGGGTATGGATTTTTGACAAAGCAAATTAGATGTTCTTGAGGAACATTCTGCCTAGGTCATGGAAAACTCTGATGAGATGTTTTAGTTTTCTTTTTATGTTTTAGAATCAGAGAATTTGATTTTTGAGACATGGATTTAAAATTTATTATGTGAGTTTGGTAAGCTTAATTTTCTGTTTCTCAGTGGATGCATCTCTACAACGCGCTTCATAAAGTTGCTAAGAGGATTAAATGAGATGATGCATATTTAACTTAGTAATTGACAAATAATAGTATGTTTATGCGCATGTATGTGTGTATATATACATCTACACAAAAATATATATGTGTGTGTACATACATGTAAGTAAGTATCTGTACTTTCTGTACATTCTACCCCATCCAGGGGACAGAAAATTATTTTTCTTCAGCATTATTTATTGACCTCTAATAGCTACTCTTTTTTCATATGAGTGCATCCTTATTTATTTTTCAGGTCTATTTGTAGAAGTTATTGTGCTTTAGCTCTATTTCATCAATCAAGTTTCAGTCACCTTGTTATGATTTGGGTACCTCATTTGCACATTGGTGATTTGTTTTCCTCTTTTAAAAGTTTGTTTTCCTCTCACATGATTCATAGAAACCTGAATTATTTTTCTATACTTTATCAAGTTTGTATTGTTTGCTTCAGGAACAATGCCCATTTTAGTTGATGTGATATTTAACAAGCAGCACAACACCAGTTGTGTAGTTCACATTTAATAAATATAGAATTAAAAGGAATAAATATATGAATGAATGAAAGCATAAAGATATTCCCAATTGAATTACATCTTGTTACAGCCTCAAAACACATTATTCCAAGTTTTAGTGTATTCAGTACTGTTTCTCTCACAGATTCATTGGTAAATAAATCTAACAATATTAACCTGGAATCATAAACTCAGATGCCTACAGGGTCCAAGTAGTCATATAAAGGATGTAAAATGGGATATGGGTAAAATGACAACTGGAAATTGGCATTCTGTCTCAATATCAAAAAGGTAGCAAATTGTGGGCGGGATCATGATAACTAGAAAGGCATGCTCCGTGTCAGTGGTTCTCAGCCTTCCTAATTGCTGCGTTACAAATGGAACAAAGGGGTCACGACCCACAGGTTGAGAACCGCTGCTCTATGTAAAGGTGAGAAAAAGGATCTTTTGCTATATAGAAATCCAAGCCTATAATGATCAAATTGCAGAATTACTTCTGTAAGTTGACTATCCTTTGGAAAAACCTGGTCAGCATACGGAGGTGGTTGACATAAGGAACTAGGCCCACTGTAGTGAAATCTATATATGGTGCACATCTGGTCTACAGAAAGTAGGTCAACTTGAGGAGATAGGTGGTCAATGTAGGGAGGTGGTGAACTAGGGAGGTTCTATTATATTCCAGAGAAATACATCTTTTCTTCTATCAAATCTCTACATTCTGAGTGGTGTAAACCAATTAAAACATAAACACTGAAACACTACTTTATTGTGAACTAGGTATGCCTTTGAGGTTTTGCCTCTGGTTTAATGGAAAAAGCACCAAGTTCTTTCCTTCTGTTATACAGATCACTGTATTTTCAAACGATCTCTAGGGCACGTAGTCAATGAGTAGTGCTAACTGGAAAAAAAAAGAAAAGACCGTCTTTGAATAAGACAGATCAGTGGGTTGGTGATCCTAACAGTTTAGAATATCTGATTCCCTTAATTACTGCCTACTGAGGTTTTTTTTTTTAACAAGTCAATCTAATTTTCTAAGTTCTCCCTCTCCCTTATTTTTAAGCTCAAAATATTAAAGAAGGAAGCATAGCTTTTCCAAAACCAAATTATTCCCAAGGCTATCCTGTGAGCCATCGTACAGATGCTATCACTGATTTTTTGATTTGGAAGTTACTTTTCCTTTTTCAGGAAAAAGTTTGGTTTCAAAGTTGCTTTTTTTCCTCTGCTCTTGTGCTTCCTCTGCATAGGGATGAGGTCTGAGCGTCTTTAAGCCTTGACAAATCACCGATCCCAATCACTGATCCCTGGGAGAACACACTGATTATCTCCAGAACATCCACAAGTTCTTCTCACGAGTGGGGAAGCAGAAAGGAATCCAGGTGCTGCGCGATACTGCAGACGGATCGCTCTGGGTGTAAGTAGAACCACTATTGGATTATGTTTCCTCATAAACTTTTATTTTTATCAGCAACAAAAGGCATCTATAAATGAATGGATGAATGTTAGACTGTGGCCATTGTACTCCCAGGCCATTGTACTTTTCTTGCCCTAGATCAATCCTAAACTTTCATTTCTCACCTACGAAATTTTCTAGTCATATTCAGTAGTAAGTACTGCTATTTTTTTATTCAACTCATATTCTACCTCCCTAGTAGTAAAGGAAATAAAGATTAAAAACATTTTACACTAGTAACTTGTGAATTTTCAAAATAATTACATGTAGCATCTGTGAGGATGAGTATTGGCTATAATTAAACTCTTCTAATAAGAGTATATATTGGAAAAAAATCTTTGAGTATAACTTAACAAAATGCATTGGAAACATTAAAAGGATTGATATTCATTGTGATGCAGGACATTTGGCTACCTGGCCAGCTCAGTGGAGCTGGCGGACCTGCCGCCTCCACCTTGGGGATATAGGTGCTAGGCAGCCAGCTGAAGAACCAGCAGGCTGGATGATAGCCAAGGAGGGGGGTACCTCTGAGCCCCCACCAGAGGCTCCAATAGCCAAAAAGGCCGGACAACTACCGAGGAGACACCTGAGCCTTGGTGTCTCCTTCACTTTACACTTAGGACTAAATACGGAACCCCCATTTCCTATGCCTAGGTCAATTTCATGTGAATTTCCTAGGCCTCAATTCCATGAATGGACTCTGTCCATTAATACATTCATTCACCTTGCCCTGGCGGAAGGAACTGTGTTCATTCATTGATACATTCATTCACCTTGCCCCTGCAGAAGGAACAGTGTTTTTTCATTGATACATTCATTCACCTTGCCCAGGTGGAAGGGACTGTGTTCATTCATTTCCTGGCCAAGGAACCCATGCGCCTATATATACCCCGAGACTAAGAGCCTAAGGGCGTAGACGTGGAAAGACCGGGAGAGAAATGGAGAGAGATTTTGTCTCCCCACTTGAGTTCTCTCTCTACCAGGAGCTTTAGTGTTTTTTGTATTCTTTTCTGTAAATAAATTCTGTCTTACCACTGATCTGTGGTCTGCGGATTTATTCTTCAAATCACGGAGACCAAGAACCTGAAATTCCGGTATCAATTGTATCAGTGAATCAAACTTTTAGGGTATCATTCTAAGGAAATAGTTAAAAGAAAAGAAGAATCCCTACATAGATGTTTATTACAGAATATATAACACTTTGAAAAGTATGAAATAATTATAAAACCATACATGTAGTACTATATAGCCGTTAAGTATTATGTTGCGGGAAACTATTCAATGATGAAGGAAATGATTTTTATGTATGAGATAAAAAGAAAAGAAAAAAATATAGGATAATAATGTGATATCCATTTTGATACCGGAATTTTAGGTTCTTAGTCTCCGTGATTTAAAGAATAAATCCGTGGACTACAGATCAGTGGTAAGACAGAATTTATTTACAGAAAAGAATACGAAAAAAAACACTAAAGTTCCTGGTAGAGAGAAAGAACTCAAGTGGGGAGAGAAAAGCTCTCTCCCGGTCTTTCCTCATTTCCGTGTTTAGGCTCTTAGTCTCGGGGTACATATAGGCGCAAGGCTTCTTTGGCCAGGAAATGAATGAACACAGTCTCTTCCGCTGGGGCAAGGTGAATGAATGTATCAATGAATGAACACAGTCCATTAATGGAATTGAGGCCTAGGAAATTCACATGAAATTGACCTAGGCATAGGAAATGGGGGTTCCGTATTTAGTCCTAAGTGTAAAGTGAAGGAGACACCAAGGTGCAGGTGTCTCCTTGGCAGTTGTCGGGCCTTTTTGGCTATTGGAGCCTCCGGCAGGGGGTCGGAGCTACCCCCCTCTTGCCTATCATCCAACCTCCTGGTTCCTCAGCGGGCTGCCGCCAGCACCGACACCGCCAAGGTGGAGGCGGCAGGTCTGCCAGCTCCTCGGAGCCAAATGTCCTGCATCAATTTCATACTTAAAATTTTTCATTGAATAAAACCAAGACATATGCAAACAATTTAATTTACAGAAGTTGCTCCTAAGAAAAAGAATTGCGGATGATGAAAAATCACTCATTTTTGGTTTTCTTCATTTCCTAAGCATAATGAAAAACGTTTTCTGTAGCATCCCATCCTATTAAAAAGAAAAAAAGGATGTTATATAAAAGTAATAAAAGTGATTAACCTAAACAAATGCATTAACGGAAAGGAAATGGTATTCTTTCATACAATTTTGCTTACTAATGATCCAGTTGAATTGTAGAAGATAAATATTTCTTGAAATGGAGTATCCTGTAATGATTTGTAGACCTAAAGACTAAAAGGAGAATTCCTCTCACTGGAGAAGCAGTAAAATGGAGTAACTTTGCCAAAGACTACCGGGCTGATGACAGAGTCATCACCAAGACTTCAGCTATCACGTTACTGCCAGTATTAAATTGTGTATCTTTACCATAAAAGCAAAATATGATTGGAAGAGAAATAGCTCCCCCCAAAAGAAAATTTTCATTGAGATAACTAACTAAAAGACATCTTTATCAGACCTCTAAGTAAAAAAACAAAACAAAACAAAAACAATGGCACACAAAGAAGCCAGAAATGTCTTGAAGGACTTCTAGAAATATCACTTTTGCCCAATAAGCTTTGACTTTTGTTGTTGTTGTTATTTGACATCTACAATGATTAGCCACCATGATGAATTCTGTTAGTTATAGAATGCATTTAATATGTCATTTATTTGAATTTTGGTGCATTCAGACATCTATTATTGTGAGAAAGAAAAACGTCCAAATTCACTGAGGTTGATATATGAATCAGGATATTCTTGAAAGGATAATTCAGAATGCCCTTTTCACATCTGGCCTCAAAGCACCACTATTAGATAAAACAATTTAAAATCAATTAAATTTAAACAAAACAATATTCTTTAAGTATATTCATAATATAGTTTTGATACTTCTAGTAAATTCAATTCATTTCTTCCTAAATTTAGTGAACATTAATTTGTTAGTGTAGAATATATCACATAGTGGGAGGTTGGGGGAAAGCAGATTATGACATTGCCAGACTCTGTTACCTCTGAGAACTTCAAATAAAATGGACAATGAAAGGAGTACCAACAATGCTTTATGTTTATAAATTTGATTTTACTGACAAAGATCGTTAAAGATCATTTACCATTTTGTATTTGAATATACCATGCATCCATATTGGCGTCTTGCAAATTTATTTTAGTTTAGTTTAATTTAGTGATTTACTTCAGTTTAATTTAGTTTTTACCGTTTCTCATAACTTTACTCCTTGACGGATTAACCAACCCTCAAAGAAGACAAAAACATTTTAGGGCAGTGCCTGTGGCTCAAAGGAGTAGGGTGCCGGCCCCATATGACAGAGGTGGGGGGTTCAAACCCAGTCTCAGCCAAAAACTGCCAAAAAAAAACCCCAAAACAAAAACAAAAACAAAACATTTTAAAAATCCATTTTTTTCTCTCTGGAGGAGTATTTTATAATTTTCTTTTGCTTTAAAAAATAGATTTTATTGTATATACTAAAGGCATACACCTTGATCATATAAAATCCTATAGTGAAAAAAATTATCATTATAGTGAAAAAATTAACATACCCATTATCTCATATAATTATCCATTTTCCTGTCTGTGTTAAGAGCGGCTACAAAGTAACTGCAAAAGTTCTGAATATAATACACTGTTACTAACTACTGTATTAATTTGTGCATTAGATCATGGACTTGTTTATCCTTCATCTTCTACTTTGTATCCTTGGGGCTACATCTCCCCATTTCCTCCTCTGCCCCTCACATGCGTAGCATACACTGTTCTGTTCTCTAGCTCCATGTTTTAGACTTTTTTGGGTATAATACACATATAAGTGAATTCATGCAATATTGTGAAATATTTTTCTCCTATCCAAGTGGTGAGAACTGCCAAAATCTCTTCCTTTCATAAGGCTGAATGCTATTCCATTATATATCTACACCATGGTTTCTTTACCCCTTTGCTGACAGATGCCTCAGTTGTTTCCACACCTTGGGTATTGGGAATAATGGTGCAATGAACACGAGATGCAGATATCTTTGGGAAAAGGGAAAGGGAGGGGAGGGGAGAGGGGAGGATGGGTGGAGGGAGGGCAATTAGTGGGATCACACTTATGGTGCATCTTAGCAGGGTACTGGTGAAACTTATTAAATGTAGAGTATCAATGTATTTATATAGTGATCAAGAAAATGCTATGAAGGCTTTCTCTAACAGTATGATCAAAATATTTCTGATTGTATATGAAGCACATTCTGCCATATGATTGCGCCAATGTACACAATTATGATTTAAGAAAATTATTTAAAAAAAAAGATGGTAATTTGATTTCCTTTATATATATAACCCGAAAGAGATTGCAGGGTCATATTGTAATTCTATTTTTAATTTCTTTAGGATCATTCATATTATTTTCCATGGTGGTTGTACCAATCTATATTTCTACCAACAGTACACAAGAGTTACCTTTTCTGCACACCCTTGCCAATATTTTTTATCTCTTGCCTTTTTGATAATAGCCAAAAAGCGTGAGCCTATATCTCATAGTGGTCTTGACTTGCATTTCCTTAATGATATAGTGATGTTGAGTTACCTTATGTGCACTTGTTGGCATCTGAATGTTGTCTTTGGAGAAATGTTTATTCAGGATTTTGCTCATCCTTTAATTGGTTCATAGGTATTCTTGCTATTGAGTTGCAGGAGATTTTTCTAAATTTTGTATATTAACCACTGATCAGATATATGATATTCAATATGTTTCCCAATTCATAGGTCCTCCTCTTTTCATTACGTTAATTTTTTACTTTCATTAATTTAAAGCCTTTTATTTAGTAGTTTGATGTAGATCTATTAATTCATTTTTGCTTCTGTAGCCTGAGCTCTTAGAGTCATACCCAATAAATCATTGCCAAGGCTGGTGTCAAGGATCTTTTAACCCCCTAAGTTTTCTTTTAGAAGTTTTTCAATTTTAGGTCTTAAGTTCAGGTGCCTTGTAAATTTTGGTGTAATTGTCTAATTGCATTCTTTTTCATGCGAAAATGCAGTTTTCCCAGAACTATTTATTGAGAAGGCTATCCTTTCCCCGACGTGTCTTCTGGGTTCCCTTCTGAAAAATTACTTGACCATCTATGTTTGAATTTATTTGTGGTCTCTTTATTCTATTTTGCTATTCTACTATTGTAATTACATTACTTTATAATATTATTTGAAATCAGAAAATGTTCTGTCTCTGCCTTCACTTTTCTTCCTCAGAATTGCTTTGGCTGCTTAGAGCATTTATGATTTTTTTTTTTTTATTTCTTTGAAGAACATCATTGGGGGTTTCCAGAGAGATTGTATTGAATTCATGTATTACTTTGGCTTGTGAGGACACTTTAACAATATTAATTCTTTCTATGTATGAGAATAGGATATCTTTCGATTTATTTTCTTTTGTTGTTCAGTTTCTTTCATCAATGTTTTATAGTTCTCCTGGGTTAAATTTATTCCAAAGTAATTTTTTATGGTGTTTTACTTGAGATTATTTTCCAGATTTTGTTTTCATGCAGGTCATCATGTATGTACTGAAATCCCAGGGATGTTTTTGAAAGTTGATTTTGTGTTCTGAAACTTTAGTAAATTCATTTATTAGTCCTAACAGGTTTTGATCTTTCCTCCCCACAACCCTTTTTTCTCTTTCTTTGGGTGTAATTTAAAGATTTTCTACATAGGAGGATTCAGCAAATACAAATACTTGTGCTGATTCTTTTTATACTTTTATATTTGAATATATTTTATTTCTTCTTCATGCCTGATTGATCTTACTGGTGCTTTTAGCATTATGTTGAATACAAGTGGCAAGTGCCGACATTCTTGCCTTATACCAGATCTTACAGGAAAAGTTCTCAGTTTCTTCCATTGATTATGATGGGAGCATTTCTGGAAAAATGATCTTTGTTATATTGTAGAAATTTCTGCCCTACTATACCAAAACCTTTGTGGTTTTCATCAAGAAATAATGTTGAACTGCATTGAATGCTCTTTCTGTATCATTTGGAGATGATCATTTGGTTTTTGTCTTTCAATCTGTTAATGTGATTAATCTGTGTTTGTTGAACCAGCTTTTTATGCCAGGAATAAATCTCAGTTAATCATGTTAATCAAGATGTATAATCTTTTTTGATGTGTTAAATCCTGTTTTCTAATATTTTATTGAGAACGTTTATATCAATATTCATTAGCGATATTGACCTTTAGTTTTCTTTTCTTGGGGTAACTTCATCTGGCTTAGGGGGTCAGATAGCACTGGCCCTGCCAACTGTGTGCAAGTATGCCCTGCAGATCTTTTATTTTTGAAGAATTTAAGAAATACTGGTGTTACTTGTTCTTTGAAAGTGTAGCCGAATTGTTCTTTAGCCATTAAGCCATTTGGTCCTGGGTTTTTCTTTGTTGGAAAATTTTTAAATACTTCTTAAATCTTTTTCTTAGGGGTCTGCTCAGGCTTTCTATTTATTTCTGAGCCTTGATTGGTTCTATTTTTCCAGAAACTTACTTGTTTCCTCTAAATTACTGAAGCATTCCGAATTTGGCTGTATTTTTACTTTTACTATTAATAGTAAATGTCACACTTTCTTGTATTTTCATAGTAACGATTAGACTCTTTTTCTTTCTACTACAAGAACTCCCCAAATTTAGCATTTCTAGTAAGAAAGGTCTAGTAGTGATGGATTTCTTCAGGTTTAGCTTGCTTGAGAAAGACTTTATTTCTCTCTCAATTATGAACAACAGCTTTGTTTCGTAAAGCAATTTTGACTAAGTTTTCTTTCTTTTTTCAGAGCTTTGAATCTACATATATCCTCTAATTCTTTCCTTTTGTGAAAGTTTTCTTTTGAGAAATCTGCTGATGGCGTAGTTGGGATTCCCTGAGATGTGATTTGATGCCTTTCCTGTGATGCTTTTAAAATTTTCTTTGTATTTATTTTTTGATAATTTGATTATAATGTGCCTCAGAGAGGACCTCTTTGAATTTCACGTATTAGAGATCCTCATGGATCTGGATGATCCTATCTATCCCAAGAATTGGCATGTTTTTAGCAATTATTTTATTTAAAAAATTGTGTCTATCTGTTTTCTTTTTTTTTTTTTTCCTTTACAAACTCCACAAAGCTAAAGTTTGTTTGCATAATGATGTTCTAAGGGTTATCTTCACTCTTTTTCATTATTTTATGTTTTAAAAAATTTTTCCCGGTGGGTAATTTTTCAAACATTGTCTTCAAGTTCACAGATTTATTCCTCTTCTTCATGTTGTCTGTTGTTTAAACTTGCTATTGTATTTCTTTTTGTGAGGCAGAGTCTTACTTTGTCATCCTTGGTAGAGAGTCGTGGGATCATAGTTCACAGCAACCTCAAACTTTTTGGGGAACAAGTGATCCTCTTGCCTCACCCTCCAGAGCAGCTGGGACTACAGACACCTGCCACAATGTTCAGCTACTTTTAGAGACAGTGTCTCACTCTTGCTCAGGCTAGCCTTGAACTCCTGAACTAACTCCAGTAAGATTAGCCCACATAACAAAATCCCAAAACCAGAGATCTTGGCATGGATGTGGAGAAAAGGGAACACTTCTACACTGCTGGTGGGAATGCACACTAATACATTCCTTTTGGAAGGATGTTTGGAGAGTACTTAGAGATCTAAAAATAGACCTGCCATTCGATCTATAATTCCTCTACTAGGTATATATCCAGAAGACCAAAAATCACATTATAATGAAGATATTTGTATCAGAATGTTTATTGCAGCCTAATTCATAATTGCTAAGTCATGGAAGAAGCCCAAGTGCCCATTGACCCACAAATGGATTAATAAATTGTGGTACATGGATACCATGGAATACTGTGCAGCCTTAAAGAAAGATGGAGACTTTACCTCTTTTGTGTTTACATGGATGGAGCTGGAACATATTCTTCTTAGCAAAGTATCTCAAGAATGGAAGAAAAAGTATCCAATGTACTCAGCCCTACTATGAAGCTAAT
>CAUYON010041024.1:0-17298 GCA_963573935.1 Arctocebus calabarensis
GATACCTGTGCCTTGGTGTCTCCTTCACTTTGCACTTGGGACTAAATGTGGAACCCCCATTTCCTATGGCTAGGTCAGTTTCATGTGAATTTCCTGGGCCTCAGTTCCATGAATGGACTGTGTCCATTCATTGATGCATTCATTCACTTTGCCTGGGAGGGGACTGTGTTCGTTCATTGATACATTCATTCACCTTGCAGATAGATAGATAGATAGATAGATAGATAGATAGATAGATAGATAGATAGATAGATAAAATGGCAATATTCATCCACAAGTACAAAAGTGGTAGTTCTATAGTTTTTCACAAGAAAGGTGTGATTTTAAATTTGCTTGTCATCCTGGGGTGTTTGGACGAGACCCTCTCCTAATCTGTCCTTAGGGAGCTGCAACATTAGGCCTGATGGTCCTCCAGGGGGGCAGTGCAGGAAATGAGGGATGAACTTAGGTAACTGAGTTAACCCAAGTTCACCCATTGACTCTTGAGCCTTTTGTGCTTGGTGCTCTTTTGGGTTGAAAACCTGTCCAAGATTGTCCTTCTTCCCAGCCTCCTTCCTCCCTGACCATGCTGTGGCATCCGTGGGAGCCTCAGGTCCTTTCATGAAGAGCAGAGAGCGTGCAGGGGGGTGAGGGTGGTCCAGCTGCACGCCACTGCCCTCGGGTGAAGCCTCATCCTCCCTCCGGGGCCATCATCTCTCATGCCCCTGGGGCCTTTTCCTGCCTCTTTCTCCCCTCCCTCCCATGACCTATCCTTCTTCCCTCACTCTTCTCTGCTTTCCCTTGGCGTTTAAGGCAGAACTTCAAGTGAGTTCATTGGCCCAGTCACTGATTCTGTCAGCAGACATTTTTCCTGCCTCTCAGGTACCAGCCTTTCCTGCAGGTGCTGGGGATGGGGCGGGGGTCACAATGTTCCATTTCTCCTGGAGCTGACCCTCTCACTCAGGGAAGCTAGGCCATGTAGTGGTTTACCTTTCCATTATGCAAAAGTACACAGCAACCTCAAAACTCCTGAGCGTAAGTGATCCTCCTGCCTCAGCCTCCCAAGTATCTAGGACTACAGGTACTCACTATAATGCCCAGCTAATTTTAGTAGAAACAGTGTCTTGCCCTTGCTCAGGCTGGCCTCTGACTCCTGAGCTCAAGAGATCCTCCTGCCTTAGCCTCTCAGAGTACTAGGATTACAGATGTGAGCCACTGCAACCAACTAAGAGAGCTGTTTTTTTTTTTTTTGGAGCCTCAAGCTGTCACCCTGGATAGAGTGCTGTGGCATCACAGCTCACAGCAACCTCCAGTTCCTGGGCTCAAGTGAGTCTTCTGCCTCCGCCTCCCAAGTAGCTGGGACTACAGGCGCCCGCCACAATGTCCGGCCATTTTTTGATTGCAGCCATCATTGTTGTTTGGCGGGCCCGGGCTGGATTTGAACCCACCAGCTCAGGTGTAGGTGGCTGGTGCCTTAGCCCATTGAGCAATAGGCACCGAGCCTAACAGAGCTGTTTTTAAGATGAGAGAAATAATAGCGTTTTTATAATGAGTATAGGAGAAATATGGGAGAATATATATGTAGTATATCTAGGACAACATTGAAAAGCAGTCCTGGCTTCATAAAATGCTTTGGTAAGAATTTTCTTTCTAATGAACTGACAATTAAAAAAAAAAAGGCTGTGTCAAAATAATATAGAAATTTTGATCAGGTACAGTGGCTCACACCTGTAATCCTAGCCTCTCCCCCTACCCCCCCATCCCCTGGGACCAAGGCAGGTGGATCCCCTAAACACTCAGGGGCTTGAGACCCAGCCTGAGCAAGTTCAAGATCCTGTCTCTAAACATAGCTGGGTGTTGTGTCAGGCACCTGTAGTCCCAGCTACTCGGCAGGCTAAGGTAAGAGCACAGGGGTTGGAGATGATAGTGAGCTTTGACACCATGGCACTCTACCCAGGGCAACAGAGTGAGACTCTGCCTTAAAAAATAAAAAAAATAATAATCACTCACACTTTCATATGAAAGATGAATCACAACTATAGCCAGGATGAAGGAGGGGAAGGGGAGGGGAAGGAAAGGGGGTGGGTCGATAGAGGGAGGGTTAACAGGGGGACCACACCTATGAGCATATTGCAAGTACAAGTTGGTTCTATCAGGTGTAGAACACAAATGTCTTAACACTGTAATTGGGTAAGTGAGGTGAAGGCTATGTTAATTAGTAGGATGTAAGCACTCCAATTTGTACAAATAATCAGCATATCGAATCCCATAATGGCATAAATGTAGTCATGATCTATGTACAAATGACTTTAAAAAATTAAAAAAGAAACAATGTAGAAATTTTGAAAAATACTAAGGAAGCCAAAGGAACAAATGACACATGCTATTTTTTTATGCTACCTGCTTTGTTTATCTGGGAATGTCTTTACTTCACCTTCATTTATTTTTTTAGTTTTTATTTTTATTAATTTTTTCACACTCTTTCATTTATTATTGGCTGTAACGTGACGTTATCATATTTCATGTAGGGAGAAGAGTATAATAATTGTACTAACTACTTATATATGTGTACTTTTTAAAGAATTAACAACTTCTGAGAGGTGCCTGTGGCTCAAAGGAGTAGGGCACTGGCCCCATATACTGGAGGTGGCGGGCTCAAAACCAGCCCTGGCCAAAAACTACAAAAAACAAAACAAAACAACAACAAAAAAGAATTAACAACTTCTTAGTACTAGCCAAGAATTATCTTCTTTTTTTTATTTTTTTACTTGCCTCAGCTTCCTGAGTAGCTGGGACTACAGGCATGTGCCACAATGCCTGGCTAGTTTTTCTATTTTTGGTAGAGATGGGGTCTCAGTCTTGCACTGGTTGCCCTGGAGCTCCTGAGCTCCAGCAATACACCCACCTCAGCCTCCCAAAGTGCTAAGATTACAGGCGTGAGCCCCCTTCATTTTTTAAAAGATCGCTTTGCTAGCACAGATTCTTGGTTGACAGTTATTTTTATTTTTCCCTTAATGCTTTAGATTGCACCTTCTATCACCTTCTGGTCTCCATTGTTGGGAAGTCAGCTGTTAAGTTCATTATGGTTCCCTTACAAGTTGTGTCATTTTTCTCTGCCTGTTTTCAGGATTTCCTCTTGAATTTTTGGCTTTTAACATTTTGACTACAATATGTTTGGCTACAAATCTCTCTGTTTATCCTACTTGGAATGCTGTGAGTGTCTTGGATTAGTATAAAGTAATTTATTTTATCACATTTGGGAAGTTTTCAGCTATTTTTCCTTGTACATGCTTTCTGTTTCTCTTTTTTTCTTTCTGATACTTTTCCTTACGTGTATGTTGGTACATGCCTCCTGTTTTGTTAACTCGCCATCATGGACATTTTTGATAATGTTAAGGTGCTAAACATGGTTATAATGGCCGCATAGGAATCTGTTATAAATTATTAACTAATCTTTTGAGGTTGGCCGCTTACATTTTACCCCGTTATAAACAACACCACAGGAAATAACCTGTTTATGTTTTTGTGCACTTGTCTGATGATAATTTAGGATTAGTTCCGAAAAGTAGAATTTTAAGGTCAAAGGGTATGAACATATTCCTGTCTCGATGCAGTTTTTTGAGTTGTTCTTCAGGAAAGAATATTCCCATTTCTGTTTACCAAGTGGGTCTATATACTCATTTCCTTACCTTTGTCAACACTGGATATTTTCATTTTTAAGACTACCAAGTTTATACGTGATAGAATGCTTTCTTACTTTAATTAGATTAACTTTGTTCCCCGCGTTTTCTCATCTTTTGGGGTCCTTGGTACTTGTTCTCGTGTGAGTTTCCTGTTCTTCCTATTCCCCTTGGCTTTCCCGTGGTCTGTTAGTCTTTCTTGTTTGTTTTGAAGAGCTCTGTAGTAAGGAAAGTGTCCCCTGCTCCTGTATAAATTGTACATTCCTCCACATTTTTATTTTTGTTTTAATTTGTGCCATTTAAATCGGCTTTACATTTTGGTATAATCAGATCTTTCTTATTTTTGGAATTAATTGCGTAGCTTTTTATACCCAGAAAACTTTTCCCAGGCTGACACCAGATGCATATTCACTTACATCATTTTATATTTCTCTTGCAGTCTCATCCTTTCCAGTTTACTCCTAAACCATCTTTTCTTACACATTTACCCACTTCTCTAACGTAATGCTATATTCCATTCTTAGATATATTTGGGCCTGTTTCTGGCCCTTCTATCTTTTCTTGCACAGTCAACACTATTTTAATTATACTTTTAATATGTGTATTTTGATATCTGCAAATGCTTTTCTTTCTTTTTTTTTGTAGAGACAGAGTCTCACTTTATCGCCCTCAGTAGAGTGCTGTGGCATCACAGCTCACAGAAACCTCCCACTCCTGTGCTTAGGCGATTCTCTTGCCTCAGCCTCCTGAGTAGCTGGGACTATAGGTGCCCGCCACAATGCCTGGCTATTTTTTTCTTTTGCAGTTCAGCCTGGGCTGGGTTTGAACCCGCCACCCTTGGTATATGGGGCTGGCGCCCTACTCCCTGAGCCAAATGCATTTCTTTTTTGTCAAAATTTTTTAGGTGATTGTTGCCCAAGTATACATATAGGTAAACATTAAACTTATATGGGCATATTGCAATGGAAATTCACTTATGGATTTTGTTTGAAATATTATCAATTTTGTCCATTTCATTTCATAAAAATGAAGTCTTCATAGTATTGAATATTCCCACTCAGGACTGTGGTACACATTTCCATTCTGCGTTATCTGTTCATAGTCCTGAACTTCATGACAAGCACAATTTTAATAAACAGATGAGTTTCCTAGCTATGAAGCCTCTTGTGTATTTGCTGGAGGAACAATTGAACTGTGTTGAGATGTAGACCTTACTTCTCAGCCTTGTACATTCAGGACACCTTGAGTGTTTCAGCATAGTCTTCTTTTGGCAAAAGCGGGGGAATGGACAATCTATCCTTGAATATTCAGGGTGGGTTAACCGAGTCTCACTTCTCTCTTGACATCGGGTTTTGGTTTCATCCCTGCTTGTCTAACCTTGCATGGAAGGAATAAGAAAAGTAAGAAGTTTTGAGCTCCGTTTGTTTTACTTCTTCACACACATACTTTTTTGTTTGATGTGATAGAGATTAAACCTAATGGCCGATGACCACAAGTAATAAAGATTGATTGCATTTTAAATTTGGTGACTTACCTTGTCTCTCATAATTTGTTCCAAAGAGTTGTTTCATAGTTATGTTAATTGAATTCTGGCCTAATTGTCCCCATTATTTTTGTTCATTTACTAGATTTGCTGTTGCTTTCACAGAGTCAATGAAGGAAACGGCACAAATGCAGTGGGTACGTGTTTATCTTGTGTTCTTATTTTGGTTGTGCTGGTGAAACTGCAGAACTGGAGAACTGAAAGGGAATTTTTGGGGGGGGTGGTTCACTGAGGGTACAAAGAATTAGGCTACATTGATTGCATTTGTTAGGTAAAGTCCCCCTTATCCTTGTGTCCCACCCCTAAGAGGTGTGGGACACACCATGACCCCCCAAAGCCTTCCCTCCTCCCCTCGCCCCACTCTTTCATTACGCTACCCTCCACTTTGTATTACATCATCTACTGCCTTCATATTAGAATTGAGTACATTGGGTTCTTGCTTCTCCGTTCTTGTGATGACTTACTAAGAAGAATGTGTTCCACCTCCATCCAGGTTAATAGAAAAGATGTAAACTTTTTTTTTTTTTTTTTTAAGATGTAAGCTTTTTAGTAGCTGAATAGTATTCCATAGTGTACATATACCACAGCTTGTTAGTCCATTCATGGGTTGGTGGGCATTTAGGTTGTTTCCACATTTTGGTGATTGTAAATTGAGCTGCGATAAACAGTCTAGGGCAAATGTCTGTATGATAAAAGATTATTTTTCTTCTGGGTAGATGCCTAGTAATGGGATTGCAGGATCAAATGGGAGGTCTAATTTGAATTCTTTGAGGATTCTCCATACTTCTGAAAGGCAGTCATAATGGAACCAAATTGTTCCCATAGACAATGTGGTAGACACATCAGTATATTGTTCCCGTATATTGATATTTTCTGGATAACCTTAAAACTTCATTGATTTTTTTTTTTTTTTTTATGTTTTGTTATCAAATGACAAAGATAGCCCAATAGCCAAATCTTTTGATATTGTATCTTTTTTCTTTTTACATTCTCAGACTGGGTAATTTACAGGTTATACTGTAAATGCTGCAGCAGCCTCGTATGCAAGGAGAGTAATAATCTCTTAGATGGCAGAGGTAGTTTCCTAGGTTGGACTATTTATTTGAATAGCCTTAGAGACTCAGGGTTTTGCAGATCTACAAATTAATTCACTTCCTGACTTTTATATTCATTATAACTTTGGGGGGCAAGTAGAATGAGCCAGTGAGGATCTGAGTTCCTAGTGGAGAGTTATGTAAAGACTCCATTGAGCTAGTGCTCGCAATACTAAAAAAAAGCCAAAGGTTAGTTTCATCTTTGTTGCAGTTTTGTTTTTTTTGGCCGGGACTGTGTTTGAACCCACCACCTCTGGTATATGGGGCCAGTGCCTACTCCTTGAGCCACAGCCGCCACCCACGTTTGTTTCCTCTTTAACCCACAGTGTGTTTGTCTTAACATTTGAAGACAATAGTCCTGAAGCTGGATTTCACAGGCTTGGTCCATTCTCTTTTTTTGAGACAGAGTCTCACTTTGTCACCCTTGGTAGAGTGCCATAGCGTCATAGTTCTCAAACTCTTGGGCTTAAGTGATTCTCTTGCCTCAGCCTCCCAAGTAGCTGGGACTACAGGCACCTGCCACAATGCCCAGCTATTTTTACAGATAGGATCTCACTCTTGCTTAGGCTTGTCTTGAACCCATGAGCTCAGGCAATCCGCCTGCCCCTACTTCCCAAAGTGCAAGGATTACAGGCATGAGCCACCGAGCCCAGCATGGCCCATTCTTTATAGAATTTCAAATTGTAAAATTTTGTACTTGGAAACCACTGCTTTGGGACAAGGTCAGCACAGTTATTTGTGGGTCCAGCAGTCTCTTCTTAAAGTGCAGAATGCTAGACATAGGTGAATGTGAAGGTTCACCACATGCATAATTTTATTCTTCACATGAGATGCTTCCCAGGCAGAGAACTGGATTGCATTTCTCTTTCTGAGACAGTCTCACTCTGTTATTCCAGGATAGACTGCCATGGTGTCATAGCTCACGGTAACCTCAAACTCTTGGGTCCTCCTACCTTGGCCTCCGTAGTAGTTGGGACTACAGATGCTGCCACGCCCAGCAAGTTTTTCTATTTTTAGTAGTTCTGCCTCTTGTTCAGGGTGGTCTCAAACTCCTAAGCTCAAGGGATCCTCCTGCCTCGGCCTCCCAGAGTGCTGGGATTACGGGTGCGAGCCCCCTAGCCTGGCCAGAGGTTGCGTTTCTTAGTGCGGTTGAATGAATTGTAAGTCTCAGAATAAAAAACTCAATGAGCTTCCTGGCTTCCAGTTTTAATTATTACACCTCTTTGGCTATCTATCTGCCTTCATAAAGTAGTGTTTGAAACCAGTGGTCTCTGGGCATCCCTGGGTCTCTTTCAGGTCCACCTCAAGTCAGTCATTTTCATAATAATGTGAAGACACCCTTTGGCTTTTTCATAGTGTAAATGTAATGATGAGTAAAACTGTTGCGACCTTAACACTGATGAAGGCAGTGACCCCAATCTGTGCTGGTCATCCTTGGAGAGTCATTGCCACCCACTTAAGCCAGTTTCACTTAAAAAGTCCTTGATGAGGCCTTGCAAATTATTAAGTTTTTGAATATGAACCTTTGCATCCATTTTTAAACAATGTTCTATGTGATGGGAAAAGGTACCCATAAAGGCTTCTGCTGCAGACTACGTGGAGAACAATGCTTATCCTGACTGTCTGAGTTGTAAGCTGAAGTTTTTGACACCATTTTTTGCCTGAAAGGATAACTGACAGACAAACTCAGATTACTCAGACTTGGGTAACTGTCAGACAGTTTCTTAAAACTGAGCAAATTATGCCAGTCATGTCAAGAAAAACTTCTGGCAGTCTTTGTTACCAATGATGAATTTGAACTTTCGAGCAAAATTTAGAATTTGTGGAAAGCCAAGAATGAGGATGTCAGCTTCTCAAAATGCAAAGGTTCTTCCGATGAGATCAGTGATGATATTAACACATGTGATCTTTTAAATATATTAATTATGCAAAATAATGGTTCAGCGAACCAGTATTTTCAAATTACCAATGCATGACCCACAGAATCAAGATAGGTGACGGAGCCATTCCAAGTGTGAACTGTAATATAACCGAGTATGAAAAATTCACTGATTGCAGCTAGCTTTTCAGAAATGGCCACTTGTTGAGTATTAGTCTGTGTCCAAGAATAATGCTCACAATAATCTGAAAACTACCTCTTTGAAAGAGGCTAGGTTTTCTTTATATACCTCAACCAAAACAACATATTGCAATAGAGTGAATGAGGCTGCAAACGTCAGAACCCAGCTGTCTTCTGTTAAGTCAGACATTAAAGAAATCTCTTACCTGCTGAAGCATGTTTCTTCTCCATGAACTCACTGCCATTTTTTCCTACCTTCTCAGCCTCAAATGTCATCCTTTTCTACAAATCCTTCCTTGACCCTGCACAACTGGTATAGAGGAAATGAAATCACTCACTCTACCAGTTGCTAAGAAAGAAACCAAATGCCTTAGAACAAACAGGGTGGCCTCGCTCACATGCCTGGGACCTTAGCAGGATGGTTGGACCCCCTGACGCCTTTCTCCATGGGGTTTATCATCCTTCATCAGGCTGGGCAGTAGGAGAGAGCAGAAGCACTTTCTAGATCTCTGTGGTATTTGCTACCATTCCACTGGCCAAAGCAAGGTAAAGGGTAGAGATGGAGCCTCTACCTGGTGATCTGGGGTTGAACGCAGGGAGGGGACTATGGCTACTGTAATCACCTGCCCTATTTAGTGTGTATCCCCGAAGCACATCCTCATGCTTGGGTAGTCACCTGTTCTCCCCAGAGAATAACACACCACCTCCTGTCCAAGCACCTGTTGAATTGAATTTACCTAGAGATGGTTCCTCCTTTAGGACGTTTTATTATAGAAAATGTCAGGCATGTGCAAAAGTAGCAAGAATACTGTTGTGAATCTGTAGGTGCCCAGCACCCAGGTTAGCTTCCTCAATTCTTACTTCATCTACTTTCTCCTTATAGACAAAGACAAAGACAAACACACACACACACACACACACTGATTTTTTTTCTGGAAAAAATTTTTTAATTTATTTCTTATTTATTTTTGAGACAGAATCTCGCTTTATTGCCCTCAATAGAGTGCTGTGGCATCACATCTCACAGCAACCTCAAGTCTTGGGCTCAGGAGATCCTCCTGCCTCAGCCTCCCAAGTAGCTGGGACTAAAGGCGCCCAGCACAATGCCTGGCAAATTTTAGAGATGAGGTCTTGCTCTAGCTGAGGCTGGTCTTTAACTCCTGAACTCAAGCAGTCCACCTGCCTTGGCCTCAGAGAGTGGTACAATTACAGGCATGAGCCACCTAGCCTGGCCTTGGAAGAAAAGATGTGAGCATTTTTTCATGTTCTGTAGGCCATGGGCCCGTCTTCTTCAGAGAAGCTTCTGTTCAAGTCTCTTGCCCACAGTGAAATGGGATCACTTATTCTTTTCTTATCAATAAGTTTGAGTTCTCCATGGATTCTAGTTATCAAACCTTTGTCAGAAACATAACCTGCAAATATCTTCTCCCATTCTGAGGGCTGTCTGCTTGCTTTAGTTACTGTGTTCTTGGCTGTGCAGAAGCTTTTTAGTTTGATCGGATCCCAGTAATGTATTTTTAGTGTTGCTTCAATTGCCTGGGGCTGGGGGCGGGGGGAGGGGAGTCCTCCTCAAAAAGTATTCTCCCAGGCCAATTTCTTCAAGTCTTTCCCCTGCACTGTCTCCAAGAATCTTTATAGTTTCATGTCTTAAGTTTAGATCTTTTATCCAGTGAGAGTCAATTTTTGTTAATGGTGAAAGAGGGCGACTTTACCTCTTTTATGTTTACATGGATGGGACTGGATCATATTCTTAGTAAAGTATCTCAAGAATGGAAAAAAAGTATCCAATGTACTCAGTACTATTATGAAACCAATTTATAATCACCCCACACTTTCATATGAATGATAAAACACAATATAGCCCAGAAAGAAGGAGAGAAGAGGAGGGGAGGGGAGGGGAGGGGAGGGCAGGGGAGGGGGTGGACAGGTGGAGGAGGGTAATCAGTGGGACCTCACCTATTATGCATATTGCAAGGGTACTAGTCAAATGTATTAAGAGTATAAATGTCTAAACACGACAATTAAATAAGTGAGGTGAAGGCCATGTTAACCAGTTTGATGTAAACATTCCAAATTGTATATAAAATCAGCACATTGTACCCCATAAATGCAGTAATGTACACAGTTACAATCTAATAAAAAAAAATGAAGTCCTGAAAACACAATCCCAGATATCATGCTATTTCAACCATAAGTGTAGGCCATTTTATTTCTAAATGTACCTTACTAAAGACTTATTTTTTTTAAGCATGAGGACCATAGAGGAGGTAATAATTGTGTTGGAAGATCACAGTTAGTAAGCAAGATGTAAAGAAGGGTCCAAGAGGAGTTACTTAATTTGACATTTTTATCAATACATTTTGCAAGAAATCAAGGGAAGGGATTTGGAGGGAGAAAAAGTGAGGAACTGAAACATTTAGTTCCAGATATAATGAATTAAGACAGACATTGGCCTTGGGGTACATGTACAGAATACAGCTGAAAACATGGGGTGTCCTCAGAGGAGGACTCAGTGGGGAAACAGCCTTGGGAGCCATAATGTGCCAATTGATGGAGCATGGAAACAGTTCTTCCTAGGTGAATGTAACACCTGGGTGTAGCGATGAGGACACTGAACCAAATGTACAGTGGCCAGTTGCATTTGGGCCAGGCTTGGTGGCAATAGTGATGAGATCCTCGCAGTGTGCTACGGGAAGGGCCATCACGCTCTCAGAATGAGCCGTGTGCCTGCCACTTGGATCCTCAAAGGAAGTTCTCCATGCAGCATCTATGCCTGGGTTATTAATCTGTGTTCTTGGAAAGACCCCTCTGTCAAGTGTAATAATAATATTTTTCAAATAACATTTGGAAAAAAATGGAGACAGCAGCAAAGATTATTTGATCTTGGATGATGATATAACAGGCACTATAATAAAGCTAATATTAATAAAAGAAGGAATACATTTGTTTTTCTAGTTTTCTAATTTAAAGTGATGGGAGCTAGTTAGCCAGTCATTGAATTTGAATGTGAAGCCTTTTTTTTTTTCCTATTTTTTTAGAGACACAATCTTCTGTCACCCAGGCTGGAGTGCTGTGGCATAATCACAGCTCATGGCAGCCTTGAACTGCTGGGCCCAAGCAATCCTCCTGTCCCAAGCCTCCGCAGTAGCTGGGACTACAGGAGCACACCAGCATGCTCTGCTAATTTTTAAATTTTTTATAGAGACAGGGCTCTCGCTATATTGCCCAGGCTGGTCACTACCTCCTGGGCTCAAGTGATCCTCCTGCCCAGGCCTCCCAAAGTGCTAGGATTACAGGTGTGAACCACCACACCCCTTGAAACTATTTTTAATACTTTTTTACGTTTTGGGTGGTTGACTTTTTCTTTTTTTTTTTTGAGACAGAGCCTTAAGCTGTCACATTGGATAGAGTGCTGGGGCTTCATAGCTTACAGCAACCTCTAATTCCTGGGTTCAAGCGAGTCTCCTCCCTCCACCTCCCAAGTAGCTGGGACAACAGGTGACCGCCACAACACCCAGCCATTTTTTGGTTGCAGCCAACATTGTTGTGTGTTGCGCTGGGCTGGATTTGAACCTGCCGGCTCAGGTGTGTGTGACTGGCGCCTTAGTCACTTGAGCCACAGGCGCCAAGCCTGGTGGATGACTGTTCAATCAAGTTTAGCTCAATATCTCTATGTGATTAGTTCTTGCAAATAAAAAAAAAATGTATAAATAATGTAATGGTTTCCTATTCAGCCATGTTTATGTAATTATTTCAGATGGATTTTTGTGGCGAGATTTTCTTCTCTATGTATTCTGAACAGTGGTACAGGTTTTGAGCAATTGGGTTTTGCTCTTCTTTATGGCAATGGTAGCTTTGGTTTTTAATTTTGTATTTTCTGTTTTAGTGAGTAGGCTTGGCTCAGATTATAGTTTAGTTAATGATGCCTAGTTATTACTAAACTGGAATCAAATTTTAGTAATCCTAGATTAGAAAGTATTATAATATTTGCTTCTTATTGCTTTTATGATTTCAAAAGATAAAATATATAGTGTTTATGTAGTTAAATATAGTTTTGAGTGTACAGTGTGCCTAAGATTTGTGTTTTTCCAAAATTAATTTAGAAAGGTAATTAAATGAAGATGTCCATTCATACAGGCACACTTTCAAGATCTGCACTAATAGAAATATAACACCAGCCACCAATGTGAGCATTGTATGTAATTTTAAATTTTCCGGTGGCCACATTTAAAGAAGTAAATAGAAACAAGTAAAGTTAATTTAATAGTATGTTTACGTAGCCCCACTGCCTGGAACTAGCAGTCTACAATACACAGTGTAGTGTATTGTACCGTCCAAGAGACTGCTCTCCCTTCTGACACCAGCTGTATGTAGTTCATCATGTTCCCCAAAGCACCCTCAGGGTCTAGAATTCACAAAGGGGCTCACAGAACTCACGGTTAGGGTTTATTTCAGCGAAAGGATACAGATTAAAATCCACCAGAGGCAGAGACACACAGGGCAGAGCCCAGGCGTTTCCAAGGGTGGAGCTTCTGTTGCCCTCTTCCCTGAGGAGTCAGGTTGCAAATCAACGTCTCGGTGTTGAGTTGTGATGGTCTTCAGGAAGCTCCCCTGGGCCCAGTGTCCAGAGTTTTTATTGGGGCTTCATGATGTGAGCATGACTCATTGATCTACTGCCAGATTAGTCTACATACTGACTGATACCACTTGACCCAAAGTCTCCACCCTAAATCACCTAGTAGGTCTTTCTGGCATGGCCACCCCAAATCCTGAGACTGCTGGATGTGTCTGTCCCCTCCCTGAGATCCAGTGTAGCCACTTCCCACCCTAAATGAAGACATTCCTATCAGGCATCATATCATGTTCACCACTTCCCAGAAGCTGAGGACAAAGGCCAAGCCTCATTTTGGTCAAAGCCAAATTTATTGCTATACACTATATCCAAAATATTATCTCAACATGGAAGCAATATGAAAATGACTGATGACACATTTTACCTTTTTTTTTTGGACTAAGTCTTTGTACTCCAAGTTGTATTCTACACTTACGACATATCTTAATTCAAAACAAGTGTATGCCAAGGATTCAATATCCTTGTCCACCGGGCCAATGGCTTTTGTATTGGACAGCACTGCTCTACACATGTAAGTAGGGGGAAGCCTATTTTTTAGGTTTAATTTTAGCCCTCAGGGAAAGCTGGGTCCCCTTTTGGAAGCCTTATCTTGGAGGTGTTTGTGACCTACCTATCTCTGGCTGACTCTAAACAAATTAAGTTGATTGGATTTCAATCAGGGTAGTCTCCTTTTATCTCTTCCAATTTGAAATTCCTTTGTTTACGCCCAAGTCATTATGTTTTAGTGTTGTTTAGATCAGCCTTAATTTGAAGTTCACACCTTCTTTGTGAGGTTTTCAATCCCGGAGGGCCTCCCACCTGGTGGGTAAGCTGTGCTGCTGGCATTTGTCATGTAGGATCCACATGGGTCCCATTTGAGGATAACATTACCCTGTTGGTTGTGACATCATAACCCAGATGTGACATTTTTAAGAATTTGGTTCACTACACATTTCCCACTGTGAGATGTACATTGTGGAAATTCTCAAAGTTGCCTATCAGGATTTGATTTCTTGTTATAGTGTGTAATAAAAGTTCAGAATGCAAATTTAAATACTTCTAGTTCCAGTTCGAGTTTAGGATGTGGTCTATAAATTCACCGTGCACCAGGACATGTAAAAATTTCGCTAAAAGTAAAAATTTAAATATATGTCTTAATAGAAGGTTCATCTCTAGCAGAAGCAATGATTACGGTTTATATGTCTCCATTGTGTTGTAAACCCCTCATGCTTCTGTTCTCACTCTTTTTCTAATAAGTACTTTGTTAAGAGAGCATTCTCTAAATTCAAATGTTGATTTATGAGCTATTTTATAAAAAATCTTGAGTTTGAGTAAATATGGCTAGAAGCAGTTATCAAATTTAAAAAGGGACACTCCAGACCAAATGGCATGTCAGTATGTGTTGTTGAAGTTGGCAGTGAGCTAAACTTTCTGGTATTGTTACCCTTTTAGTGATTGTATTACTTTGAGTCAGTGCCTTCTGGGGCCTAATTTATCTCCTGTCCTTGGAACTTGTTAAAGAAAAATAACTTTGTTGAAGTAGTTGTGTTAAGTGATTCCCCAGTGTGTGCATGTACTCATTAAAATTCTTTTGGAAATTAAAATATAGAAAGCAAGAGAGATTTCATTGGCTGTCACACAGACAGTTCGTGCCACAGGTGAGCTCAAAAAGTCCACGTAGGTGTTGACAGTGCTGCCTAACCTTAATGCGCTGTGTATGGACTAATTCCTCAAGTCAATAACCCCAGCATGTTGGCTTTTTAGCTGCTTACTCCTTCTCCTCCTGCATGGCCCATTGCTTTTTGCCTGATTATCTCCAAAGATCATCTTGGCAGCAGCTGGAACCACACAGCCCTCACTTTCTATTACAGTTTCCACCATGATGGAAACGAGGAAACATCCACTTCTGGGTTTCATGGTTAGACTACCTCGCTCGTGTGCCCACCCTCCCCACCAATGCATTGCAAGAGGAAATCCAGAGACTGGTCAAATTCTAGCAAGTTAATCATTTTTAATAACTTATATTGAGATGGGCTTTCCTTGAAGATTTCTCGATGGAATTGCAAATACTCTTTCCATGCTTTTGTCCATGTGAGATCCCTGGGAACTGAGAAGTGTTAAGGTAATTGAAGAGGATGGAAAGCTCATCAATTCCAGAACATAGACCTTGAGTTTACCTCTTACATGTCTGAGGGGTCACACGTGTAAGATGATCACAAAGGTCGCATCTGATTGATTAAATTGCTAAGGCAGAGTGTGGGAGAGGAAGGTTCTGAATAGAATCAGAAGTAATTCTGAGTTGTTTACTGCCTAGGTTTAACTGTTTTAAAAAACAAAAATCTTCTCAGGAATGGTCCTATGGACATTCCGTACCTTGAGTCGTCACAGGAGACTAACTGCTACATTCACAGTCAAACCCTTGACTTTGCCAGGATAGAGGGTTGTCTTAGTTTCATCTATGCCACCTGCTCCACGTTGGAGCTGATAGAATAATATCCCAATCTAGTTTTTTTTTAATTTCTTTCTCATTTCATCCATGCATGTTTCCTTTTCCTGAAAAAAATTGTCTTTTGTTCAGTTGTATGTTCAGTGGTAACGTCATGTCACCACTCCTTTTTTTTGAGTATTATTTTCCTCTTTGGCTTGAAAACAGATTCATTTGTTTGTTTGTTTGTTTGGGGACAGAGTCTCACTCTGTTGCCCAGTCTAGAGTTCCCTGGCACAAGCCTAGCTCATTGCAACCTCAAACTCTTATGCCCAAGCAATCCTCCTACCTCGGCCTGCCAAGTAGCTGGGACTACTTGGGAGGCTGCCACAGTGCTTGTCTAATTTTTCTATTTTTAGTAGAGTCAGAATCTTGCTCTTGTTCAGGCTGGTCTCTGACTCCTGAGCTCAAGAGATCCTCCTGCCTTGGCCTCCCACATTGCTAGGATTATAGGTATGAGCCCCTGCCTGGGCTGAAAATAGATTTCTAAGGGAAAAGACACCATGTCTCCTGAAAAGTGCTCATTTTCTATGTGTTTTATGGCATAGATATATTTTGTGAACTTTACATGTATGGACCATGATGTCTTTTAAGCCATTTGTGATTACTTTACCAGTACTTTTAACAAAGCCACAAACAGAGGTTGTATTGCAATTTCAAAATAAGAATCAATGCTTTATCAGCCACCTGCAGAGCATAAAGTTGTGCAGGTATTTCAGAAATAATATCTGTTGGGGCTTCTGTTTGCAGAAAGTTTAATTTCAGAAGTTTAATCTGTGTGTTCCTTTAATCAAAGAATAGGGAGTCTTTTTGTTGTTATGATTCCGTTGTAAAAGGGAACCAATTGGCATAAGGTCTGTTACAAGACCATACCTATTCTGAGGCATCTATGTAATATATAGGACACTGGCTTTTTATATCCAATAATGGACCACAAAAGTAATTGTTTCTCATAGACATTATAAATGGCAAATCTTCCCAGTGCTCTCACCCTCTACCTTGATCATTTTATGTATCATCTGGGAGGGCAGGCAATGTGCAAGAACTTTGACTCCTATGTTATTTCAAAAAAATGAATAAATGATAAATATTGAGTGAAGAAAGTTAATTTATATTTGTAACATTTCAATGTGGACAATGTCTTTAAAAATCAATATAAGCCCATTGCCTTTTGTCAGATTCCTTTTTATTATAAAGACTAAAAATAATCCAGCAGGGGCTTTCTTCTATCCTGTAAACTGTATTTTCTCATTCT
The DNA here is from genome assembly GCA_963573935.1 of Arctocebus calabarensis. Taxonomy (NCBI): domain Eukaryota; kingdom Metazoa; phylum Chordata; class Mammalia; order Primates; family Lorisidae; genus Arctocebus; species Arctocebus calabarensis. Next base: position 16,708 of record CAUYON010041024.1, read on the forward strand.
TAAAATGCCATTTATGATACGTTTTGAAAGTCTATACAGGACTTAGTACTTAATTTTTCAAGTTTTCTTTTTCTTTTTTTTTTTTTGTTCATGGAGACAGAGCCTCACTTTGTCACCCTGGATAAAGAGTGCCGTGGCGCTCAAACTCTTGGCCTCAAGCTATTCTCTTGTCTCAGCCTCTCCGGTAGCTAAAACTACAGGCGCCTACCACAACACCCGGCTGTTTTTAGAGATGGGGTCTTGCTCTTACTCAGGCTGGTCTCCAACCTGTGAGCTCAGGCAATCCACCCGTCTTGGCCTCACAGAGTGCTAGAATTATAAGCGTGAGCCACCGCACCTGGCCTTGTGTTAACTTTTAAATTAACACAGTTAGACAGGACTTTAACATCCACCTTAGAGAGGTTTTCCAGGCCAGCGTTTAGACTTGGAATTGGTTACGAGAGAAGCACTCAGAGCCTCCACTGCATTCCAATAACATTTTTTCTCCCAGCTTTCCCGTGAAGTTATAATTAAACAAAAGGATTAATGCAGGGTTCTGAACTTCAGTTTCTATTTCAAATGATTGCTATTATCCATGTTTTCCATTAATTA
>CAUYON010041026.1:0-12651 GCA_963573935.1 Arctocebus calabarensis
GAGAAAACTTCTAAACAAGGATCAAAAATGTTTTCATATAGTAAACGAGAAAATATCATGAATGGTATGTCAATCAGGTTGATAAAATATCTCAGATTGCATGTGAAGCCCCTACACTGTACCCCATGGTTGAACTAATGTACACAGCTATGATTCAATAAAAAAAAATAAATATAAAAAAAAAAAAAAGAAAAAGAAAAACAGTCTAATCCCAAACCCAGCAGAAGGGTTAACCAAAATTAAATCAGAGATTAATGAAACTGAAAACAAAAGAATCATTCAGAAAATTAACAAGACAAAAAGTTGGTTATTTGAAAAAGTACTTTGGCCAGACTAACTAGAAACAGAAAAGTAATATCTCTAGTAACCTCAATAAGAAATGATAAAGGGGAAACAACAGATGCCACATAGATAAAAGAGATTTTCTCTGAATACTACAAGAAACTCTATACCCAGAAATTTGACAAGTGGAGGAAATGGATCAATACTTGGAATCACATCCTCTCTCTAGTCTTAATGAAGAAGAAATAGATCTCCTGAACAGACCAATTTCAAACACTGAAATCAAAGAAACAATAAAAAACCTCCTAACAAAAGAATGCTCTGGTCCAGATGGCTTCACACCAAAATTCCATCAAATCTTCAAAAAAGAGTTTATACCCATACTACAGAAACTATTCCAAAAAATTGAGAAGGAAGGAATCTTTCCCAACATGTTCCATGAAGCAAACATCACCCTGACACCAAAACCAGGAAAAGACCCAACTAAAAAAGAGAACTTCAGACCAATTTCACTAATGAATATAGATGCAAAAATTGTCAATAAAATCCTAGCCAATAGATTAGAGCGTCTCATTAAAAAAGTTAAACATCACAAACAAGTAGGTTACATTCCAGGGATGCAAGGCTAGCTTAACACACACAAGTCCATAAACATAATTCACCATATCAACAGAAGCAAAAACAAAAACCATATGATCCCCTCAATAGATGCAGAAAAAGCATTTAATAAAATTCAACATCCTTTTCTAATTAGAACTCTGAAAAATATAGGCATAGGCGGCACATTTCTTAAACTGATCTGCATCATCTATGACAATCCTACAGCTAATATTATGTGGAATGGAGTAAAACTGAAAGCTTTCCCACTCAGAACTGGAACCAGACAAGGTTGTCCTCTATCACCACTACTATTCAACATATTGCTGGAAGTTCTAGCCTGTGTAATCAAGTAAGAGAAGGTAATAAAGGGCATCCAAATGGGACCAAAAGAAGTTAAACTCTTCCTCTTTGCCAACATTATGACCTTATACTTATAGAACCCCAAAGACTCAACCCCAAGACTCCTGGAAGTGATCAAAAAATACAGTAATGTCTCAGGATATAACATTAATGTCCACACATCAGTAGCTTTTGTATATGCCTATAACAGCCAAGATGAGACACTAATCAAAGACACAATTCTCTTTACAGTAGCCTCAAAGAAAATGAAATACCTAGGAATATACCTAACAAAAGAGGGTGAAGAACCTCTATAAAGATAATTACAAAACCTGGGGCAGTGCCTGCGGCTCAGTGAAAGGCCCCATATACCAAGGGTGGCAGGTCTAAACCTGGCCCCAGCCAAATCTGCAAAAAAAAAAAAAAAAAGGAAGGAAAATTATAAAACCCTAAGAAAAGAAATAGCAGGAGATATTAACAAATAGAAGAACATATCATGCTCATGGCTGGGAAGAATGAACGTTGTTAAAATGTCTATACTTCCCAAAGCAATCTACAGATTTGATGCAATCCCCATTAAAATACCAACATTATACTTTCAAGATTTGGAATCCTTCGTTTTGTTTAGAGCCAAAAAAAACACCTATAGCTAAGGCAATTCTTAGTAATAAAAACAAGGCTGGGTACATCAGCCTACCAGACCATAGACACCTCCTGGAACTGAATAGAAAACCATGAGATGAAACTAATATCTTACAGCCACCTGATCTTTGATAAAACAAACAAGAACATACACTGAGGGAAAGAATCCCTATTCAATAAATGGTGCTAGGAGAACTGGATAACCACAAATAAAAGACTTAAACTGGACCCACACTTTTCTCCATTCACTAAAATTGATTCAAAATAGATAAAAGATCTAATTCTAAGGCATGAGGCAATAAAAATCCTCAAAGAAAGTATGGGGAAAACACTTGATAGTATCAGCCTGGGAAAAGACGTTATTAAGAAGACTCCAGTGGCAACTGCAACAAAACAAATAAACAAATGGACTTAATTAAACTGAACAGCTTCTGTATAGCTAAGGAGACAACAACCAAAGCAAATAGACTATTATCAGAATGGGAAAATATATTTGCATATTATGAATCAGACAAAAAGCTTGATAACTAGGATCTACAGAGAACTCAAATTAAGCAACAAAAAAAGAGCTAACAGTCCCTTATCTCACCCATTGGGGCAAGTGAGACAAATAGAAACTTCTCTAAAGAAGTCAGACAAATGACTAACATATGAAAAAATGCTAATTATCACCTATTATCAGAGAAATGCAAATCAAAACCACCCTGAGATATCACCTAACCCCAGTGACAATGGCCCACATCTTAAAGTCTCAAAGCTGCAGAGATGTTGGTGTGGATGTGGAGAGAAGGGAACACTTTTACACTACTAGTGGGACTGCAAACTAATATAACCTTTTTGGAAAGAAGTATGGAGAATCCTCAAAGAACTCAAACTAGACCTCCTGTTTAATCCTGCAATCCCATTACCGGGCATCTACCCAGAAGGAAAAAAATCATTTTGTCATAAGGACATTTGGACTAGACTGTAAACTGCAGCTCAATTTACAATTACCAAATTGTGGAAACAACCTAAATGCCCACCAATCCCTGAATGGATTAATAAGTTATGATATATGTATTCCATGAAATACTATTCAGCCACTAAAAAGGATGGCAACTTTACATCTTTTGTGTTAACCTGGATGGAACTGAAACATTCTTCTTAGTAAAGCATCACAAGAATAGAGAAGCAAGAATCCAATGTACTCAATTCTGATATGAGGACAACTGATGCTAGTACATGGTGGAAGAAGTAAGGGATTGGGGGAGTGGAGAGACGGAAGGGGGGTCACAGTGTGTGACACACCACTTGGGGATGGGACACAATTACAAGAGGGACTTTACCTAACAAATGCAAGCAATGTAACCTGGTTCTTTGTACCCTCAATGATTCCCCAAGAATAAAAAAATAAAAAACAAAAAACAGAGAGATGAACTGAAGAGAGGAATGAGGGAAACACAGATCAAAATGGCATGTGTCTTGAATGGATGGTGATAACATTTACTGAGATGATGAAGAAAAGGACTTTGGGGAAGGAAAGTTACTAAGAATTCAGTTTTAAACATGGTGAGTTTTAAGATACCATATGATTCATCCATGTATTCATCCAAGCAGATGGATATGAGTTGAAAACTTGAGAGAGAAATCTGGGCTAATATACAAAATGAAAAGTCATTGGCATATAGAAGATGTTGAAAGCCATGAGAGTCAGTCAGATTATCCTAGAGAGAAAGAGCGGAGTGGGAAAAGAAACCACTGCAAAAACATGAGGAACTCTTCATTTGGAGTCCGGTAGAGGGGAAAACAGCAAAGCAGACAAATGGAGCATATGGGAAAATAAGAAAAATATTACATGAATGTGATATCAAGAAAACAGGGGGAAAAAGTGGCCAACTATACTCAGTACTAGTATTAAGACCTACAAGAGTAAGGACAAAAAAGTGTACACTGACCTGAGTAACATGGGAGGTCACTGGTGCCCTTTGCAAGAGTGGTTTAGGTAGAATGATCTAACTGGGAGTGAAATGAGAGGAAGGACGCTTGTAGCTAAGGACTATAGACTGACCACACATTTATCTCACCTTCTGTCATTGACAGCAAGGAAGTATAAGAATAAATAAAGCCATAATCAGTAAACAGAATGATCTGGGAATAGAATCATTAGCAAACATGATACTCCAACAAATTTCTGGAAGACTAAGAATGGATGGGAAGAATGTGAAAGAATGAAGCCAATATCTCGTATCTATATGTGTGTGTGTGTGTATGCACACATACGTATGAAACAAGTAAAAGTTAGCCTTTTGGGAAACCTGAAAAGGCTGCAGCCACAAGGCTGGTTGATAGATACAGAAGAAGAAAGTGAGAAGTAGGACTGAAAGCTGGGAAACTGATAGAAAATTTGTCTATGGTACAGTTATGCCAGTTAAACTATATTGCCCACCACTTCTCTGATCCATCCTTCTAAGCAAAATACCATGGATGAGAAGTGTAAGTGGGGTAGCCCCAGTTGAATGGCTGGATTGACTTGCACACTCTAACAGGAAGCTTATAGTTAAAATATAACTTCTAAATACCCAAAGCAATTATGTAAGGGAAAATCTGCCGAAAAAACAGACCTAGACCTATCTAAAACACAGAAAACTTCTGCAGTTACCTAGGTAGATTTCTGTTCTTAAATATAAATGTGTGTCAAGCCTAAGAGAAAAATAAAAACATTTTCAGGTTTTTAAAAACTCAAACTTCACCTTTCATGTACCCTTACTGATTATTTATTTCAGAAAACTGAGAAAGAAACCCAAAACACAAATAGAATCCAGGAAACAGCAGATCCAACCCAGGAATGTAATGATATCAAGTTTCAGCATGAGAGATATATGAAAGCCCATAGAGCAGTCTAGGCTGCAGCAGGCTTGAAGAGCTTTCAGAAGATGTCTCTGGGACTTGAAGATACAGTGAAAGCACATTATTCTCTGTCAATAAGAGGGCAAAAGCAATCTGAAAGTCCAGGCAAAGCAAAAGCTGAACAAGAAACTCACAATATATATCATAACTATAAAGCCAACTAAAAGATGCTAAAATTATAGTTCTTCTCCAACTGTTGAAATAAGAACTCATCTTGATCTTCATCGTAAGAACCTTCATAAGGATTGACAGTAATAACGAAATCACAAAGAAAATGTAATATTTATTGATTTGTTTTCACTTTTCAGGAGCCATATATGCAAAGCACAGAAACATAACTGCGGCAATGGAAGAGAATGTTAATGCAATCAAATTTAATAGTGTGAAAGAAAAAAGGTGTAGCTGGCTAAAGGTGGGTGGTAGAAAATAGGAGAGAGAAGGAAGGGAATAAGAGTAAGTATTCTCACATAGTGGAAATCAAAAGATACTGCCTAAAGTTAATGAAGAAGAAATAAGGATTTAAAGTTATAAAGATAAGTAATAGAAGAATTAAAAGTAAAAATATAATTATCCAAAATTAGAGAAAGAAGGTAGGTGTTAATGTGAATTATACCTTCTTCATTGATAAAAGAAAATCTATAATTACTTTGTAAAATTGATATCTCAAAAAAAAGAACTGTAAAAATATTTTATATTAATTATGAAGACAACTAACAGGTGAACAAAAATCAAACCGGATAAAAATGACTGCCTTTGGGGATAGCCCTAGAGGTGGGGGAAGAAGATCCTTGTAAGTGCTGTGAAAGTTGTCAGAATCAAAATGGAGTCACTTTTGTCACACCTTGGCAAATGGAGCCTGAAAGTATATGAAGGAAGAGTTCTCCTGCATTTATGCCAGATAACAATTATCATAAAAGGTGGAAAAATCCACAACCTTGCACAAAGGCCACCGTAACCTTATGCAAAACATACTTCTATGAGGACATCTGCCCAGCAATCTTGAACTGACACCATCCTTGTAAATTCAGAACTGAAATTATATTTCCTTAATCTAGCCAGAGTTGCTAACACTCCCTACCCCACTGAAGACAAAACACTGGATCATAGAATTGTAGAGCTGGAAGGAATATTAAAAATAAAAAAGAATCCTCTCATTTTAGAAACAGAAAAACTGAGGTCCAGAAAAAATAAATATCTGAGCCTCATGTCTCACAGCTAGTCACTGACAGATGGGCCAAGATGCCGGCATTTCTAACTCTCAGCCTGGCACTGCCACCACTGCACCACAGTGATCTGGCAGATGCTACATTCACATTACAAATACTAAAACAAACTTCTTAACAGCAAGGACTTATTTTCTTTAACTCTCAAGGCTTTTTTATGTCCTCTATTGGAAATATACATCAAAGTACAGAAAAATCTGACAAAATTCCTATGTCCCAATGACAGTAAGCTATTTTTCTGTACCCCTATGTAAGAATATAAAAGATCTTTTAAAAGAAATAAAATTCAGGCAAATGAGGGTTGAATAATATACTTTTTAAAAAACTTTGTTGAAGATTCACAACTTTTTGATTTAAGAATACTTGCTTTGTAAATGAAATGAAAATGATAGCTCTAGAAGAAAATACACATATAGATAAATAAATCTGATTTTCCCAACAATGAAGCAGCCCATGGAACTTCTGAAGGCATTTCATGAACTCCAAGTTAATATTTTTATTCAAAACTCAACATGTGGTTGCAAAAGTAACTAAAGCTATTTTTAATTGTCCAACAACTTTTATTATAAAATTCTTCAACTTTGAATAAGAAAGAGGTTAATACGGTGACCAGATGTGACTTATAAAATCCTTAAAGTTACAGTTCTCCTTTTTTGGTCTAACTTTCCTTATTGTCTGGAGCGTAATCTCCTCAGATTTCTTACTCCTTTATATGTTCCTGAACAATAGAGACAAAGGGAATGCCTCTTGCTCTTACTCTGCATCGTATTGCTAAGGACTGTGATCTTTTGATCTGAATTTAACATTTAGAGTGCTCAAAGGAACGGATATACAATGAAATTAATTCAGCGTCACAATTCACCATAGGTATAATATATGCAATATAAACCACCTCCTTCAGCTTAAAGGCTATGAGCAGTAATCAATGTCTTCTTCAATTCTATTTTTCAGGTTAACAATAAACACAGTACATTATATAAATAAAGAAGGAAAAACAACTTCCAACGAACTTTGGAAGAAACCTGCTTACCGTCCTGCACAGGAGAGAATTCTGAGTTGCTCTTCTGTCTAGGTGGTGTTAACAATACAGCTGGCTCAAAAATATGTGCTGGAAAACTGTTGGCTAGATTCACACCATCTGGGAGGTTTGGTGCCTGAGACAGTTTAACAGGCACTTCTTCCTGTGGTAGTTCAACCACTTCTTCCCCTTTGAACATCAATGGCACGGGGACATTAGCATTTACAATTGGACCCTCTGCAGAAGATGAGAGAATATTAGTACTTAAGGAACAAAAAGGCACTATGGGCACATTTTGGGTATTTATCTTATACACATTTCAGTAGAGTGCAAAATCCACATGGCCCATAAAGACTTCACTTTCCAGACTATATCCTCCTTTTTCAGCAACCAGGAAGAAGTTGCTATTTTTGAGAAAGGCACTGAGAGCCTCAAAGCTGTTAAAAGAAAGCCACGTAGGGACTACTAAAAAAATCTTACCTGGTACTCTAGAATTTTTCATTATTTATTGTGGGTAGCTTTCTAAAGATCATGACAAATAACAAAATGGCAAAAATAGGGCATATTAATGCACTGATCTCCATATACAAGGCTCATCACAAAACAAAGTAACTTCACAGGTCATGCACTGCCAGAGTCACTTTCCATATTATTTTAAAAGGATTAGAAGAGATGAGGCTCAGGAAGATGCCAGCCTGGTTTCACCTACATAAATCTTCCTTTTTCCATAGGCAATAGCAAGAATTAACAATAACCTTACAATATACTCATGTCCAGCCCTTCTCACCTATATGATAATTAAAAGCTTTCACAGTACTGAAACTTACTCAAATAACATTAAAGCACTGACATATTCCTTGACTCAGATATTAATAGGAAGACTCCACCAGAAGAGAGAGACCCAACCTAGATATTGAGTTTACCTCATACAGGTTAAATTTCGGTCAGCTACTTAGAATCCAGCCTCAGAAAACAGTACTAAACACATAAAATGCTTTCCACAGAGATACATATCAAGTCTTACTCAGAAGCGAAAAACATAAAAAAGCCTGCATGTACTATTCAACCCATAGTATGTAATAGTGCACAAGGTATAGGAAGAATTTCAAAACACCATTCCTACATATGAACAGAAGTTTGACATTTCTAAAACTCAGTATTTTTTTCTTTCTGAAACCATCTCTTCTGAATCTGGGGTGCTCTGATTAAAAGTGCCGACACTGAAGTCTCATTGCTTTTAGTGTCTAGTTCCGTTGCTTTCTGCCATGTGTGACTTTGCTAAGTTACCAACACTCTTTAAGCCTCAGGTTCTTTTGAAGATAACAATAATGGGAATAACAATAATACATGCCTCATGAGACTATTATAAGGATTAAATGAGGTAATACATGTTAGACTTAAAAGGTACCCAGCACAGAAAAAGCATACAATATTAGCTAGAAAAGTAGTGGCAACTATAGTAGAGATCACACTGTATACGCGTGAACAGCTGGTAACTCCATATAAGCTCAGGGGGTTAGGGTTTGAATGGTAGGTCACTCTAAGGCCATTAAGTAGTTTGAGGACAGTCTGGAATAAAACCACACTCACCTGGATTGCCCATAATTTTTCTAACTGCAGCTCCCCTTTCTAATGCCTGACTTTCTTGTCTGCTGTTATTTATCACAGGACAGTTCTTAATAGCATGTGTGAGTGATATAAGTTGCTCATCTGTTGTGACCATATACTGCTGAAGCCTCGCCTGGAGAGGAAAAGAAATGAAGTAACATTATTGGCATATCACTAATCAAACCATCACCCAAAAAGCAAACTTTATAGAGGATGTGTGTATGTGTGTGTGTATATAATGTCATTATTTTAAATACCTTGGGAATTTGAGACTTTCATCCAAATTTTAAAATAATGATATTTCTAATTACAAATATTCTAAAACTCCATGACAGAGAATGATTAAGTAAATTACAGAATAGTAATTAATAAATACTCTGCCATAATTAAGAATTAACCTTTTTAATAGGCCTTTCAATTCACAAAACCTCTTCTTGTTGATGATTTCATGAAACTCTCAAGTTACCCAAAGAGACATAGATACACAGTGGTGGAGGAAACTCAAAGAATATTACCTAGGCATCTCAACTGATAAACATGAATTCTCTAAAGATTTATGATAATTGGTATGAGATAATGTTTAAAAAAAAGAGAAAAGCACAAAATTCTGTATGTAATATGAGTACTTTGTGTTTTATATCCATGTATAAGAGAGATAACCATATTCTATACATAAATAGACACATATTCCCAAATTTCTCTGTGTATATAAGTGTATATCTAATATACTATATATATGTTTAATATTACATAAAGTTTTCTTTCATTTAAAAGATCACTGAAAAGTACTATACCCATAGATTTACTTTCTATCACATAGCTGATTATGTTAAGTGTTTGGAATTTCATTCTTTTAAAAGTCAACTATCAAGAGATTGCCCAGATGAACTTGTTTTTCTCCTAATCTTTTCCACGTTGAAGTTGTAAGTAGGTGATCTGAAAACATGAAGTTTGATTACAACCACATAATACACACCTTTCTTAAGATATGTATTAGTGTTACACAAATGGTTCTTAGAAGCAGAAAATATGGCAGGAGGAAAAGGAGAGTTCTATAAATTGCTGAGACCTCAGAAAAAGTAAGACAAGTCAAGGAGTTGTCTTGACTCAAGTAGTTTGGCAGCTTGTGACAAACTACTAAGAGTGTGTGTGTTCTTAGAGGTGTACAGATATCTGATAAAAATCAGGTGTGGCCAGATAGGAAATATAATATTGCTGAATGAAGTTCACTAAACCCTTTTATACCACCAGCCCATACTTTTCTAAAATTTCATTTGTATAATCTAGTAGCCTTCTCAACATCTCCTTTTAGAACTCAAACATACCTCTCAAATTTAAAATATATAAAACCAACTACTCCTGAAGCCTTTCCTACCTCATAAATAGAAATTTCATTTTGAATAATTATTCAGTCTAAAACTTTGGAATCACCTTTGATTCTTCTCTAATATTCTCTTCTTCACCCATATCCAATCCATTAGCAGACTCAAAATATATTCAGAATTTGATCACTTTCCATACCCTTTCCCAACTCCACCCTAGACCAAACTGCCATGTATAACTTGAACTATACCAATAACTCCTGGGTATAATACTCTGCTTTTGTGTCTGGCCATCAACTCCTGTCCTATGCTATTTCCAAATTGTATGCTGAGGTACCTTAGGGCACCAGAGTGAACTCAGAGGAGCACCAGAGGACATTTTAAATTTTCAAGGGAAACAAAGATGCTCAATATATGTCAGACACTGGTGAATTAATAGCTCAAAGCAGTTCACAGTTTCAACATTAGATTGCATTTATATTCTTTTTGATAACGTCAAATCTTTTCATGGCTGGGTTTTGGGCTGTTGCTATGCTAAAAAAAAAGTTCTCGATGAAAATCAACATGGAACAAGAAATAAAAATGACAATGTCCAACATGATTCCAAGCTTTGAGAAGCTGGACAGAGCTCAAAAGGTACACACAGTAAATAACTGTGGTTATTTAAGGTGAAGCATTACCTTTTCTCCAACAGCTACTCATTATTAAAACATAGTTGTCTGGGGATATAGTGGATGATGGCAGTTGGGAAGGACATGTAGCCCATATCTCCCAAGTCATCAAGTGAGAGGGAGGCGGCTCTGGATCTTTCCCCACGTGGATTATTGAAGTGGATCGACAGGTGGAGATGTGCAGCAAATTGGTGGATTGCTGTGTTTGAGGTATAATTCAAAACCACGGACTTTGCTGTGGAGTTTTTCCCTTGCCCAGCCGGGGCAGCCAGCCCCTCCCTCAAGGAGGACAGCAGTTCGCAATTCACAAAATCTAGTTTGATGAAAATTTCGGAGAAGTGTGGATTCCTAAGTGGAGTTTGATGTCCAGAAAGGTGTGCCCCTCAGAGCCACAGAGGACTGAGCAGCCCAAGGTAAAATTGAGGGGAGGGGATCCCATCTGGGAAACAGACATTTTGATTGTTCGAAATGGGGACACCTTTTCCCAGAACATCAGGAGTAATTGAACTGTTCTGTACCATCCCTGGGGAAGGAAGACTGGTAAGGTCCGGCTGTTCAGGATGCGTGGGGAACTGGAGCTCAATGGAGAGACTCTCAGCCACGAAAATGGGGAAAGAGTTCCCGGCACTGCAGCTGCGGGTGCAGCAGCAGCAGCGGCAGACAGCCCTTCCCCCACATCTGATTGCAGTTGCCAGTTCAGGGGAGAATGTGGGAGCAGAGTGGAAAGATTTGTGAAGCGTGGACTCCTGTACCGAGTTTGACGGTTGGATAGGTGTGCTGTCTGGAACAGAGCACCCGAAGTGGGGCAACATTTAGGAAATAAACTTTTATAGAAACTCCAAAAATGGAGACCTGGGAGGTAGAGTGGTTACCATGGTAACAATGTAAACTGTGAATCAGGTATAAGCCTGAGAACCACTCACAACACCACCTGGTGTCTAGAAAGTATACTGCATTATAAATTTATTCCTACTAAAGTTGACATCTACCTCATACGTATAGATGTGTATTTCTATATAGATACAAGAATAATATTTGGGGGGTTAGTGCCTTTTTTTTTCTTTTTTCCATCCTTTTCTTGGAGGAGCTATTGTTAATTTTTTATTTTATTTTTTTTTATTTTTAATTTAATTTTTCTTTTTCCTTTCTTCTTTTTTAATTCTCTTACGAACATTACTTTTTTTTCTTTCTCTCTTCTTCTTCTTCTTCCCTTTTTATAGTTTCTGAGAGTGCTTACATCAGATTTTTTAGAGGCTTTTTTTTCAATTATTTTACAATTATCATTATTTTTATCATAGTTTTTTTTCATTTTGTTTTGTCTGTAGGTCTATGTGTTTCTGACTGTGCATGCATCTGTGGGCTTGTGTGTCTGGTAGCCTTTTTATCTGTTTATTAGTTCATTTGATCTCAATGTTATTGGAGTTCTGCTAAATCCTCAGGCGGGCTATTTTCCCTAACTCCAATTTTCACAGCCAACAAGAACAAGGGGGAACAGGGTACGACAGCTGATTGGAGACAGCTCCCAACCGAGGCTCCAGTCTGGAAGGAGAGATAACAGCCAAAAAGAACCCAAATAAGCCGAAGGAGGGGAGCTGAGCTCATCTTCCCTGCTGAAGCAAGCTTCGACCCCAAAGAAACTATTTTCAGTACAGATCTCATCCCAAAAAGGTTGTGTGGCTGTCCCCAACCCTAAGAGAGCTGCTTGCTTACTGTGTGAGCTCTACTGGTGAGCAATAAACGGAGGCTCTCCTTCCTTACCCCACAGGAAGGAATTGCTGGAAGTTAGGACTCCTTCTCAAGAGAGCCCCTACTGAGAGTCTAGGAACTCCCTTGTCTGGTAGGAAATTTGAACAAATGTTTTCCTTGCCACCTTGATCCTTCAGTCTACCCCCTCCCCCGGCTTGGCAGTCTAGAAATCCAACTCCTCCAGAATCCAGATTGCCTGCATTTCTTAGCTAGGACCAGGCATTGCATAGACAGTGGCCGTACAGCTGTGCTGCACCTGTGAATCCTGTAACTGTGCAGGAAGACATAGAGGTAAAGGTGACTGATCTGGCCCA
>CAUYON010041027.1:0-10666 GCA_963573935.1 Arctocebus calabarensis
TTGAACTAAGTAACACATCCATCACAATTATACTCATTTCTTAATAGTTTTGAAATATACCATTGCATCATGCACATTAGTGAGGTTCCCCCCAAATACTCTCCCTTCTCCCTTACTCCTCCTCCCCTCCCCTCTCTCTCAAAAAGAGACTTTTTAGTATAACAATAGAAACAGGAAAAGAAATTAAAAATAGGGCAGCGCCTATGGCTCAAAGGGGTAGGGCTCTGGCCCCATATGCTGGAGGTGGCGGGTTCAAACCCAGCCCTGGCCAAAAACCACAAAAAAAAAAAATTAATTAATTAATTAAAATAAATTTGTTTTCTGAAAGTAAAAAAATATACAAAACTAAAGAATTTTATTTCTGCCTCCCTTGCAACTCCACATTCCAAGATTTTATGAAAACAGGAAGTGTCATTATAAATCTCACTGGCATCATTTTAATCTCATTTCTATTTTATGATTGTTAGTGATCGAAGTCTGTCCTGCTCCTTCAAACTTAGGTATTGAAGTCTCCAGATAATGAAGGTTAAATGAGGTTCCTACAGTAAGTCCTAATCCGATGTGATTTAGGGTCCATGTAAAAAGAAATTAGGACACAGACACACAGAGAGAAGACACATAAAGAGAAGAGGGCTTCTAGGGCGGCACCTATGGCTCAGTGAGTAGGGCGCCAGCCCCATTAACCGAGGGTGGTGGGTTCAAACCCGGCCCCTGACAAACTGCAAAAACAAACAAAACAAAATAAATAGATTAAAAAGAGAGAGAGAGAGAAGAGGGCTTCTAGCACTCTGCGGGGGTTGGGAGGATCCCCTGAGCTCAGGAGTTTGAGCCCAGCCTGAAGAAAGATCAAGACCCAAACTCTACTAAAAATAAAAAAATTGACTGGCATTTTGGTGCATACCTCTAGTCCTAGCTATTGGGGAGGCTGAGGCAGGAGGATTGCTTGAATTCAGGAGTTTGAGGTTGCTATGAGCTAGGTGATGCCATGGCACTCTAGCCTGGGCAATGGAGTGAGATGAAGGAAGGAAGGCAAGAAGGAAGGAAGGAAGGGAGGACGGAAGGAGGAAAGGAAAGGAGGGAGGGAGAAAAGAAGTAGGTAGGTAGGGAGGGAGGGAAATGGCTAAGGATACACATTGATCTTGGTCCCTAATTATGAGGAAATAAACTTCTGCTGTCCATGCCACCTAGTTCATTATGGCAGTCCTAGAAGACTAATGCAGTGACTTTCCCCAGAGCATGTGCTTAATAAGTATGGATAAAACTCTAGATTAGGAATCTATGATTTCTGTCTAGCTGGACTCAGGCCAAGGGAAGAATCTCCAAATGTGCTGGTCCCAAATTGAGCCAGATGTGACTCCACTAGTTAGGATACCAATCTCAGTGGTCAGATTTCTTTTAATGGTGCTGGTGCAATAGCAATGTGAGCCTTTCTGTGTGATTTTCTTAATGGCAATAGTGCCTTGTAGGTGCCCATACTTCAAAATGAACAAAACAGCATTTGATTACTTATACGTTTTTCAACTTGAACAAATTTTATCTCTAAATCTAGATTTTGCTTGTTTATTGCTACTCCAAATACTATAGTGAGCTAACCCGCATGTAGAATAGTTTTAATTTAAAAAATTATGATAACAATTTTGAGTCCCAGAGAAAGAAAAGAAGAGGAGAATAAGTGAGAGTATTTATGTGCAAGGGAATTCAAATCGAGCACATTCTCTGAACCAGCCATTGTGAATAATAAGAGGGAAGAAGGCTGTTTATTGGGAGCACCCGCCTGGGAGTGCATGCATTCTCTGAATTATCTGCCACCCAGCATTGCGCCTCACAGCAAGAACTTTAGAACTAGAATGGCCTGGGTTTGAATTCTAGCTTCATCACCTTTTGCTCTGCTTTACTTGTCTGTTTTTAAACTCTCTGGAGTCTGTTTCCTCGACTGCAAGACGGTAGTTTTTTGGCAGGGCTCATGCCTGTAATGCTAGCACTCTGGGAGGCTGAGGTGGGTGAATCCCTTGAGCTCAGGAGTTTCAGACCTGCCTAAGCAAGAGTGAGACATCTCTAAAAAAAGAAAAACTGGCTCCTCTCCTGTGGCTCAACAGGCTAAGGTGCCAGGCACGTACACCTGAGCTGGCGGGTTCGAATCCAGCCTGGGCCCGCCAAACAACAATGACGGCTGCAACCAAAAAATGGCCGGGAGTTGTGGCAAGCGCCTGTAGTCCCAGCTACTTGGGAGGCAAAGGCAGAAGACTCGCTTGAGCCCAGGATTTGGAGGTTGCTGTGAGCTGTGATGCCACAGCACTCTATCCAGGGTGACAGCTTGAGGCTCTGTCTCAAAAAAAAATAAATAAATAAATAAATAAAAAATAAAAAAAAGAAAAAAAGAAAAACTAGCTGAGTGTCATGACAGGTACATGTAGTTTCAGCTATTCAGGAGGTTGAGTCAAGAGGATCACTTGAGCCCAAGGGTTTGAGGTTTCTGTGAGCTATGACACCATAGCACTGTACCTGGGGTAAGAGAGTGAGACTGTTTAAAAAAAAAAAAGATGGTAGGTTTATTATTGTTTAGAAGACTTATTGTTAATTATGCATCATATTCAATACAAACCATTGTGGCTTATCATTATCATTATCATTTTTGTAAGCATTTGGGGCAGTAGAAATCACTTTGACCTACATAGTATCTTGATTCCTAAAATGTCTCTGTGGAGTCAAGAGAGGGGATTGTGATACCTGTTTCATTTGTAAGGAAAGTAAGCACGAAGAGGTTAAACTTGTTCATGGTCAGACAAAGAGACAGTCTGAGACTCAGTTTCATGTTTTCTGGGGCACAATTCTGTGCCCTTTCCCATCAACAATCTGCTTTTGCCCTCACTATGGGTGATCTGAAGGGCTTCTGATTGCTTTGGGCAAAGATTTATTTCAAAAATCCATCCTCCTGCCTGCAAATTAACATCAACAACCCATAAACCAGGCACACTCCAACCACACAAGGCACATACAAGCCTGCTAAATGCCTTTTGCTGGGACAACCAGTATCAGCAATGATGATCTTCACAAGACATTCATGCACATCCCCTGAGGCTTCCTGCCTGGAATCCAGGTCGTTTTAAGAACTCATTTAATACAACTCTGCTTTGAAAGGTAACTACCGTTGGTGTGCTCTGTCAGGAGGCAGCCCACTCCTTAAGCACTAGCTGCTGAAGGCGAGGACCGTTAACTGGACTCCCAGGTCCTCACCACAGAACTCTGCCAGCATGGGATCTGAGTGATCTTAGTGTCAGGGGCCATTTGCCCGGGGTGTGCTCTCTGATGCAGAAGTGTCTGAGTCTGGTCTGTGGGCTGTAGACAAGCATGGCTTAGACTTGCAGAAAATGTAATCCTCAGCTTAAATATAAATACATATATATTTAATATATATTTTTTTCATCATGACCTAGTTACAGGTGTGTAGAGAAATCAGAACAACCAGCACTCATGAGAATTGATTAGAATGGAATGGAACAGAATAAAATAAGAAGGAATAGAATGGGAAGGGATAGAAGAATAGGATAAAATAGGATAGGATAGGACAGAACAGAATAGAAAATAGAGTGCACTGCTTGTAGTGAAGATTAAGTGGCTATATCTACTATGTCTTCCTATTTATTTGTAGTCTGTTGATACCTGCAAAATGGGCAAGATATTTAAGGTATTTCTTATAGTAAGTAATAGTCAAAAAAGCTTGAAATGCCCTAGTCTAGAGGAAAGCTAACAGTGGGAAATTAGAGTTACTGGGAATTATTTTAAAAAGCCAGAATTAGGTCTGGAGAAGAGGAAGGAATTCTGCACAGTCCCCCAGCTGCTGGCTGGGTTCTTCCTTGGTGCTTTATCCTCTACCCAGGCAGCTCTTTTCCTTACTTGGCCTACACAGCCATATGTGGTTGACCCTGCTGACTTCTCCTGCCTCACAGCTGCCCAATCCCATCCCCATCCCACACCAAACTCAAGCAATACCAAACTCTGCAGTTTGGGGAACATTCCACCTGCTCTCATCTTTACAGGCCTCTACTCATGTGCCCTTTCACCTAGAATTCCTGTTTTCACTGTACCCGTGTCTTGGTGAGTCTTATTCATACTTGCAATTGTTCAGCTAAGTTCCCACCTCCTCCAGGAAGCCTCCACGTGTCATCAGCATTCATTCTTTCATTCACTCATTCATTCATTCAGTCATTTAACAAATATTTACAAAACACTGACCTAGGTACCTGGGATCTTGTAGCCAACAGAATAGAAACTTCTGCCCTCTGGGAGTCTGACAACGAATGGGCAGACAGATGATAAATAAACAACCAAGTATTTTAATATAATGTCACTGAAGAAAAATGAAATACAATAAGGGAGAGACCCTGGGGTAGAGAAAGGCTTCTCTCTAGGGTGAATTTTTTTTTTTTCTATTTTTTTTCCTAGGGTGAATTTTGAGCTGAAAACTGATTTAAGCTGCTGAACAAGCCACAGCTGTTTGAGGAAGAAAGTTTCAGACCAAGGAAATAGCAAGTACAAAGGCCCTGAGGCAGGAGCAGGGTTGACATTTCCGAGCTGGGTTAGTTATTTTAGAGGCTTCCCATCACCTTCTGTACATTTTTAATTATACTGAATTATAGTTTTTCTTTGTTTTTTTTTTTTCTACTTAAGTGTGAGCTTCTTGATAGCAACTACGAACTAGCTACTACTCTCTGCATATTTGAGTATGTGAAGAAAGAAATCAATGACTAAGGGAGCAATTGTCAGAATGAATAAATGAGGGAAGCTGTTTTCATTCTTTCTGGGAAGAGAGAAGCAACCGAGGCCTGGCTGAGTGTGGGCAGTATTCAGCAGCAGGCAGAATTTAAGCAAGGTGCACTTTAGAGAGAAACTCTGGAAAGGAAAACACACACACACACACTTTCTCTAGAAGTAACTCAGCCGATACAAGTAAAACTAAAAGAAGAGATGGGTAGATTGGTTAATTCTCTAAAAAACATATGCTGCTGTAGGCTGATCCATCCAAACTCATTAGTTTGAAAAGTAAATTGCCTTTCAAAACATAGTTATGTTAAATCAGTGTTTAGAAATTCCTCTTGGCTCGGCAAATAGTCATTCTTATAAAGAAATGGGATGCCCTGAACACATTTTCAACTGTCTAGAAAATGAAGCTTAACATAGTAAAGCCAGAAGGAGAAAATAAACCATCCAAAGTCCTCCTTTTGTGGTATAGATAAGGAGGCAGCATCATTGATTGCTTGAGCTGTGCCTAAAACCCAGGCCTGGTCCGGGTCTGTGCCTCTCATGTGCTTAGCTTGCCCGTTGAAGAGAATTTCTCTTCTTCAATTTTGTGAGGGAACATTTCTTCCAATTATGAGATGAGGTTTTATGAAAACAATTGAAACGTTGAACTTGAACGGCCTTCTCCCAGATTCTGAGGTGTCAGAGGAAGGATTCCAGCACTATCACATCAAATTAGCAGATGAAAAGAGCTGCTGGCAATCTTAACTCTAAGAACTCTTCCCTATCTTGCTCTGTTTCTTTTTGAACTCCTGCACTTCAAATAAGTCTTAATGCAAGTTGATCTCAGAAATATCCATTTTTCTCAGCACAGCTTATACAGGGGTCTGGGGAATCCCTCCCAGATAAAGATGAAGTTGTAAAATGTGCCCAGGGATAGTAATGTGACTTGGAGAGATTTTTAGCCTTTTACATTTCTTAACTGACAAAGACATGGAACGTTGTATATTTTTTCAAATAAACTTTTTATTTGAAAATAATTTTAGGTTTACTTTCTATTGCAAAAATAATACAGAAATATTCTATATACCTTTCACCCGGTTTCCCCTGTTGCTAAACTCCTTACATTAATTATCATGGGACATTTGTCACAACTAAGCTGCCAAGACTGGTAATTATTATCAATTAAACTCAATATTAAAGTATTGAGATTTTAGTAATGTCCCCTATGTCCATGTCCTCTTCCGATATCTCATGCTGGGAACCACAGTGCGTTTGGTCATCAGGCCTCCTCAGCCTCTCTGAAATGTGACAACTTCCTAAGACTATCATTGTTTTTGATGACCTTGACAATTCTCTGATTTTGGGGGGGAGGGGTTTAGAGATGGGATTTCACTATGTTCTCCAGATTGCTCTCAAACTTCTGACAATCCTGCTAGCTTAGCCTCCCTAGTAGCTGGGATTACAGGTGCAAGCCACAGTGCTCAGGGACCTTAACAAATCTGAGGACTACGGGAGAGATTTTATGCACTGTTCTTTAATTTGGGTTTTTCTTATAGTATTCTCACAGTTAGACTGGGATTACCAATTGTTTCTGAGGAAAATCACAGATTGGAAGTGTCACTCTGAGTGTATTACACTAAAGGTACAATATGATTTGTCGTTCATGATGTTAACCTTGGTCACCTGGCCAAGCTAGTGTTTTCCAGGTTTTCCTGTGTGGAGCTGCTCTTTTTTCCTTTCCATGGTTCATTGAAAGTGAGTTGTGAAGTATGTCCGTCCCCCGAGGGATGAGGGGTGTGTGTATGTATGTACGTGTATTACAAGTGTACACACACATCATATGTCTACATGCACACACTGTCCCTTGTGTGTGGCTGTGCTTAGTGACTCACTTTCAAAGAACTGAGTATAATCAATTCAAGGAACTGGCACTGAATTTAAGGCCTTCTTTCACCCTTTGCACCCCAGAAACATTAACCTGCCTCTCCTTTCAGGCCTCCTTCATCTCCCCATCTGCACCCTCCAGCAGATAAACGGAGTGGCCTTCCTGCATCCTACTCGCCTTGCCTCAGGTATGCCCACCTCCTCCCACCCCACACCCCTGGCCCCGGGCTGTGCTAGGTGTCCCACTTCTGTCCCTAATAATGTTGCATGCACAGAGTTATCTTTACAATGATCCTTTTGGATAATTATCTTTTCAGAGATTGCATCCCCAACTAGATTGAGAAGCTTGAGGCACAGTCTTCAACTCTCTTCTTTAAACCACACACATCCTAGCGTGGGGCTCGGCCCATAGCAGGCGCTGAACTCTTGTTAAATGAATATATTAATTAAAATTGCAGGGGGGAGATAAACTAGCATGAAAAACCTAATTTAACAGAACTGGACTTGATAAAAATGAAATAATTTTTCCTCACGTGTCAGGAATCATTTGCCCTCACTTGTGTCACCACACTTGACAGAAGCACAAAGGACGTGTGGTTTGCTAAACATACCACATCCTTCTTCCCTTCATTTCCCTGTTCCTCCTGCTGCCTCTGCCTGGAGCACACTTTCTCCTTTTGCCTTTGATAATCCCGACTCATCCAACAGTACTCAGTTCTGACTCAATGTCTCCTGAGATTCCTGTCATTGCTGCAAGCAGGGTGGGGGTTATCCCTACTCTTTTCTCCACAACACCCAGTTCATACCCTTCACTTTGGTATTTCATGTGTGCTAATTGTTTCACTGCCCTGCTCTGGTCTGTGAGTTTCTTAAAGATTATGATCTTGTACTATATATTTTTTACTTAGGATTTAGCACATGTTAATAAATCCTCATTGAATACATGACTGAATGAATGAATTTGAGCCTCATGACACTTAAGTGGGTCTTATCTCCACTTACAAAGCAGAGAAACTACCTGGCCATGGTGACTCGTGCCTGTAATCCCAGCACTATGGAAGGCCAAAGCAGGCAGATTGCTTGAGCTTAGGAGTTCTAGACCAGCCTGAGTAAGAGTGAGATCCCTGTCTTTACTAAAAATAGAAAAACTAGCTGGGCATTGAGGCCAGTGTCTATAGTCCCAGCTACTCGAGAGGCTGAGGCAAGAGGATTGCTCAAACCCAGGAGTTTGAGGTTGCTGTGAGTTGTGATGCCATGACATTCTACCTAGAACAATGAGTGAGAATCTGTCTCAAAAAAAAAAAAGAAAAGAAAAGAAGGGAGGGAAAGGGAAGGGAAAGGAAGGGAAGGGAAGGGAAGGGGAGGGGAGGAGAGGGGAGGGGAGAGGAGGGGAGGGGAAAGAAAAGAAGAAAAGAAGAGAGAAGAAAAGAAAAAGAAAACAAAAGAAAAAAAAAGTAGCGTGTCCTAGTGATATTAGGTAATTTTCCTGAAGTTCCACAGTTAGTAAGGACAAGGGAGCCAGGACTCAGTCTCGGGCCTTTGTGTCCCTCTTGTCAATTTCAGTGCTGATATTCTAGGAATCTGAAACAGCACAGTCTGTCTGTGGTGTGTGTAAATCCCGTAGAACTGTACATTGTTGCACATTATACTGCCTTACTACCATGCTACACCAGAACTCCATTCCAGTTCTCATTTAGTTTAATGTACTTGGTATTGAACTTTAATAAGAGTCCTATATGCTTGTAAAATCTGATGCAGAATGCAAAGGGACTCCAAAGACATGCCTCTTTCAAGGAAAATATATTTAAGAGTGTTCTTGATGTTTGGAGACAAAATGCAATCATTTCTGTTATTTGCACTCTCTGCTCTTAATCGCAGAGAAGCAATTGTTAATCCTAAATTGGATGTAACCAAGAGTACTGGTTCATAACAATGATGAAATTCTGAGCTCTTCCCTAGTTTTCTAGGGGGTGACACCCAGGGAGGTTAAACACCTGCTGATGGTCACCCAGCCAGATGGGGACGATTTCTTCTTGCCATGGCCCTAATTTCTTCTCAGAATCCCTTCTTTCCATCTCTTGGCCTCTACCAGAGTTGGCTGAATTCCAGAATGCTGTGTAAGTATGTGACTGTGTCAAGGAATATAATGACATTTTAGGGTTTCTAAAGAAAGAATGAAAGAAATATGGATCATAAATACAGCTCTTCTCCCATCTCTTCTTTGTCCCCTTTTGGCTTTTTCCCTTTTCCTCCTTTTCCTTCTACTTGAGCAAGTAGGTTACAGTAAAAGATGGAAGTGGCAGAGTTCCAAACCAATTACAGCATCTAAACTTAACCTACAGCTAAAGAAACATATGCTGGATTTTCTAGACAAGTTCCAATTTCAAGTATTCTGTTCCCTTTCCCTGAAGAATTTCTCAGCTCATATCTATAATTCCAACCTTTTGGGAGACTAAAGTGTGAAATCTGCTTGAAGCCAAGAGTTCAAGATCAGCCCCAGCAACCCAGCAAGATCACCTCTCCGCAAATAATTTAAAAATCATCCAGGTATGGTGGCGTGGACCTGAAGTCCCAGCTATTCATGACACTGAGGGCAGAAGATCACTTGAGCCCAGAGGTTCAAAATTACAGTGAGCTATGCATCTCTGTGTGGGTAACCAAGTAGGATTCCATCTTTAAAACAATGAAAATAAAACAAAATTAAAGAATTTCTCACAAGTCTAAACTCCAAATGGAACACTCGCCACTCAAAGGGAGGTAGTACTCTTCTGCCTGTGCCAAAAAAGTTTCAACTAAAAGGTAACGTAGCTGAGTTTCCCTCTTGGAATTCTGAATGCCTTTTGTTTTCTCATCCAGAGGCCCAGGCCACCAATTACACCGTGTGATCAATTAACCATCCCACACATGTCCACCCGTGACTGTCCACACACACACACATCCCACTCCAATGTTACCCATCAAATTCCTATACTCCCCAACTCCACCACTTGTTTGTGAAACTCTGAGTTATGAGTAGTTTTTGCATTTTTATTTTTTAATGTTTTTTTTTTTACTATATACATGAATGGGGTACAATGGGATGATTTGATATATAATGTGGAATGCTTAAATCAAACTGATTAACATAACCGTCGTCTCACTTATTTTTTATGATAAGACAATTATAATTTACTCTTATTTATTCTGAAATATACCCTTGCATTGCGTATATTAGGCAGGCAAAATCCCACCAAATGCTCTTCCTCTTCCCTCTAATCACCCCATCCCCTCCCCTCCCATCTCCCATCTCTCCTCCAGTTTTTACATTTTTAATTAATTTTTTTTTTTTTTTGAGATAGAGCCTCAAGCTCACACCCTAGAGAGAGTGCCATGGCATCACAGCTCACAGCAATCTCCAATTCCTGGGCTCAAGCGAGTCTCCTGCCTCTGCCTCCCAAGTAGCTGGGACTACAGGCACCCACCACAACGCTGGGCCATTTTTTGGTTGCAGTCATCATTGTGTTTGGCGGACTTAGGCTGGATTCGAACCCGCCAGCTCAGGTGTACGTGGCTGACGCTTTAGCCCATTGAGCCATGGGCGCCGAGCCAGTTTTTGCATTTTTGAATGGTTGAAAATTCCCATTTCTTGTGCTATAACTGGGTTTTAGCAAGGGAGGGGAGGGGAGGGGGGAGAATGGGTAGAGGGAGGGTGATTGGTGGGATCACACCTACGGTGCATCTTAGAAGGGTACAGGTGAAAGTTACTAAATGTAGAATATAAATGTTTTCATATAGTGATTAAAAGGCCATGAAGGCTATGTTAAATAGTTCAATGAAAATATTTCAGAATGTATATAAAGTCAGCACATTGTGCCCCATGATTGCACCAATGTACACAATTACAATTTAATAAAAATTTAAAAAAAAAAATAAGGGCAAAGAGTAAGGATAATGTCACCAATAAGCAACATGAAATAGAAGGAAGAGGAAGGGAGAGATACTAAAGATGGAGTCTGAGGGTGAGAAAAGACATTCTTGGTTTATAAGTATTTTTAAATGATGA
>CAUYON010041029.1:0-57723 GCA_963573935.1 Arctocebus calabarensis
CTTAAAGGTTAAATGGTGACTTATATAAGCAAATCAGAAAGCTAAGTATTATAAAATTTGGCAATTTAGGAAATTCAAAATCTCGGTTACATCAGGATGGCAAATAAGAAATTGGCAAAAAAAAAAAAAAAAAAAAAGGAAAGAAACTGTTGTAATCTAAATCAATCATGACAATCCAGTCCCCTTGCCAGTGCTTGGCTTAGGAATACACATGTGGTTCAATTTCAGCCAATAAGACATCAGTAGAATCAACTGTAGTATTTCTGGGTATAGTTCCTCACTCCTGAGTGAAAAAAAACACAGGAGAAATGAAACTATCTTCTTCCAGACATGTTCATATTTGAATGAGAATCCACCATCTTTCAACTAACCCAAAAATGAAACCAACACATACAAGAAAATAGAATCAATAGAAACTCAGAGAAGTAAAGTTACAGACTTTGTATGCTAAAATTAATGCCTACCTTGTCCACAGAAGTTAGGCGAAACTCTTTTGCAGTTTGTATAAGCAAGATTTAGTTAGATTTCTGGTACTTAAAGTGAAATTTTCCTGATAATACAGCACCCCTTTCCCACCTTAAAAGTAGCCTGAACTTCGAAAATCACTTACATGGGTAGATCTTTATTTCTACTAGTTAAATATTGTGAACCACTTGGCACTTGTAATTTCTGAGATTGGGTTAGTTATAGGTCTGCTACTAAAAAAACCTTAAGCTAGAACTTTTGGTTTTCTTGCAGAGCAGTTGAAGAGAGGGGTGGGAGAAGTAGGGTCAAAGATCAAGCTCTAGTTTGGTCATGGAAGGTTATATGTAGAATAGTACATTGAGACACAAAGGAGTTAAGTGATTTGGCCAAGCTCACCCTTTATTTGATAGGCAAATGGAGACTAAAAACCAAGTTCATCACCTCTCTTACAAGACATTACCCACACCCAGGCTAAACCTAATTACATTCATACTTCTAGGTACATTATATAATTGATAGAAGGAGGAAACAGACTAATATTTAATGGGTCAATTGTAACTGGAAGATGGATATCTTGTCCACCAATGATTTTCTCAATAGTGAAGAAAGAAGTGAAATATTCTGCAGACTGCTGACATCTTGGTTGGATTTCTATCAGGCAAACAATTAAAGTAAAATAGTCACCCTCTTTGTCAAGAACATTACTAGAAAACTAAACCTCTTTCACTTCTTTTATCTTCTTTGGTAAATGATTTCCTTGGACCTCATTATAGGAAAACAATTGTCCTCTGGCATGCAAGTGTTGTTCTCATAAAACTGACTCCTTTCTGACCTCTAAAGTTGTTCTTGGGTGCATGTTTATTTATGCTTCTATCAGATGGTCTCTTTTAAGGAAATATACATATGTATGTGTGCATGTGTGTATATATATGTACACACATGTGTATATATTTACACACACACTATACAGTATATTATTTCAAATCATTGGAGGCAGAAAATGGCTGATATTAAAGGCATTCTAATATTAGAGCTAAAAATGCAGTCAGGTACTAGATAAACCTGGTTAAAATTACAGTATCAACATTTTCTAGCTATGTGACCTTACACTAGTTTGCTACCTCAGTTTGCTCATCTGTATAAAATGCTTTACAATTGTACCCACCTCCCTATGGACTAAATCCTACCGAACTTTTAATAGTGTATGTTAAATAATACCTATCTGTCATGTGGATGAAATTAATTAATATATATGAAGTTTCTAGAATCCAGCCTAGAACATGGTAATAACTGTACAAAAGTTATCTACCGTTATTATTTAGAGCCTTAATGGAAGATACAACCGGAAATGTGAGCTGAGTGCCTTCTATATTCCTCGCACAGAGCTAGATGTCCTAAGTACAATTATTCACCTAATAAAAACAGATCTTGCCCTCATGTGCTTCAGCCCTGGGATACAGAGAATATGCAAACAATTGCCATGCCAACTAGTCAATGCCAGGATAAAGGTAACAGTGAATGCCACACGAAATGTGTAGGAGGAAAAGTATGAGAAGGGAAAACATTACCTAATCTGAAGGAAGTCTTTTCCAAAGGAGAAGTTCTTCAGTTGGGATATGAAGTCAGGGTAGAAGTTAGCTAAGTAACCAATTAGGGATGAAAGAGCTATAGAAAGAAAGATAAGTCTCACTGTGCCTATTACCCCCCTAATAACTTAAAACAGCTCTCCTGCTGGCCCAAGTCCCATCATTGAACACAATGAAAGTTCTTTAGTTGTCTGGTTTAGGAGGGAGACATGGTATGTTCCCCTCTCTTTGCCATGAGAACGTATACTCAAATGAGCTTCAATCACCTCTTTACTCCATGCTTGTGTTAGGAGATTTTAACTACACAGAGCTTGGGAAAGAGGCAAAATAGAAAAGGACTTTGCACCTGCAACCTATCTAGTTCCTCTGAAGCCCTACACACAAGCATGGTGTCCCCTGCCTAGCTCATCTATGGATCCCCACATGAATGTCCTCTGTGTTAAAGGAGAATAGTCCACACACCCCTGTTTCCTCCTACTAAATTCTTTCTCCAATGCATTACTCCTTTTAGCATCTTCTCTTAGCCCAAAGTTCTTCTACTTTCCCTTTATTAAAAACAATTGTGTTTATTTACCTACTGGTTTGCAAACTCTAAGCTTTCTTGGCCCTTAAAATTTTGCCTAGCCTCCTGGGCTTTGGGTCCAGCTAGCCATTCTTTCATTCCAGTGTAGGAAAGAGAAGTTCCCATCCTGAGAGTAAAAAGGAAGAAAGAGCACTCCAGTTGCTCTTGTGTCCCAGGTTTCTGATAGTCTATTCTGTGGCTGCCTAAAAAAAAATATTAGAGACAGCAAGAGTAATAACAATCATCATCACGGACATCTCACATAAACAAAATTCATTTCCTTCTAATAGCTTTTCTGGGTCTTTACATCCTTCCCCAACTCTAACAGCATTTTTTGGTCTCATTTTGCTAAAGAGAATGCCATTTCCCTCCAAATCACAGTGCAAGGTCCTCCCTTATTAAACTTTAAGTGAATTTTCTCTCAGGGTCCTGGGTGTCTCTTGCCTCCATTCTGTGATGAATATGTGAACCATAAGAAAGCCTCAATAAATGAAAAGGTGTTTATAAATACAGTAATAGTAATTTAAATAGTATAATTTCATTTTTATAGATTGCTCTGTTTTATTATTAAATCATGATTGTGTACATAAATGCAATCATGGGGTACAATGTGCTGGTTTCATATACAATTTGAAATATTTTCATTGAACTGGTTGACTGATTGTCCTTTTAAATTTTAGACCTAACAACACTTATATATAATTTTGTCAATATAATGAGAAACACTGTGCTTTTAAATAATTGGTCATATACTTCAAATGACATTTGAGAAAAAAATGTGATGACTTCTGCTTAAGCACTTCTTCTTAAGTAGGTAGACATACATATTTCCTTTCCTTTAGCTCTGACCATCCTGGGTTTCTAAAAATGACATGAAATTATCTTTTTAATCCATAGTTATATTTGAAGTCAAAAAAGGAACTTCTGTGAACCAGAAGCCATTAGGAATTATATATAAGAGTTCATAGATACAAACTCTTGTTTAAGAGTTCATAAATACATACTCTTTTGTATTTTGTTCACCTGTTTTGACTGCAATGAGTTGGCAAAAACAACTCTTTCTTTCTCTATTGAATTGTTGGATTATTGAACAAAGAGTATCTTAGCAACTGATTGTTTGAAGGCATGAAATCACACATAGACTCAGTTTATAATAAAATTGAAATTGGCAAACTTACAATCTGGGGTCTATCCCACAATAGCAATGGAATGATCAACTTTCATCATTTCAGGTGAACGAAAGTCTTTAAACAATAAAAATTAACTACAATAAGTAATAAAAGTTTTCTAATAATGGTTAGTAGCCATCTCACGGAGAATCTCAGCTGCAAAGAGTGTCAGTCACAAGGAAAGATAATTACTTTCTATAGGATTTCAAGAGAAAAGAAATTTTTTGGCAATTTCAAAAAATCAAATGTATTTAAGAATATCACAAATTCAGATCGGAACATTTAATGAATTTCAGATCAGATACTTACTGGCACAAAGAGAAGCTAAATATAAGTAGGATAGAAACATTGAAGAAAGCAAAACGTACAAAGGACTTAAAAGATAAAGATGGGAGAAGAGCTCTATAAATAGATAGAAAACTTAAGAAAGACAGAAAGGTCAGTCAAAATATGGGATTTGCAGGTGATATGAAGGAAATAACATGTCACACAATGGAATATAATCACATAATATAAAAAAGTATAGAAACTGACTCCATTTGTGCATGATGTGAAGGTATATGTGAAGAACTACTGGAGTCATCCAAGGGACCAAGGTGATGTCTATGTATATGTACATGTCCCACAACTATACCCTGGTGCTCCTAAATATTACACCATTAGATACAGGTTCCCAGTGTTACGAATTCACAGGATTCTGGCATCCTGAGTGGAAGGTGTGGTGTTTTCACAGCAGTTCCAGAATGCTCCCTGGAAGCAATGATTGCAATCTCTTAAATAATTTTAGGTATCCAGCCACCTGTTCTAAAGTGACAGGAGGAGAGTTAAGGCACCAATAAAATATCATCTGATCTATTATCAGCTCACCTCTGCAAGCTCTGGAAGTTCTTTCTATTTATTGTTTAGTTTATCTTTACTCAGAGCTTCTGAGTGTTTGAGATTCTTTCTGGCCTACTGATAAATCATCAAAATATGTCACATGTGGTCTGACCAAAACATTATTAAGGAGATACTAAACTAAATTAAATCTGTTGTGGAAAGAGTTGACTCACGGTTGGCCACCAAAGGTCAGGGGACTTTATGTACATTAACTAGCATGCTACGGCCTTCAGAGTTAAAAATGCCTGCTGGATTCACATGAGAGTTTCTACTGAAACTGACCAACCCACCTCTCTGCCCACAATTTGCTTGACTTTGTTGTTTTATGAAAAATTTAATAGCCATTTGTTCTCTCTCGCCTTGCCACACAATTGTTGAGTCAGCATAAGGAGCTGGGTGATTTTTTACGAAGACATACGAAAAGTATCAACTATAAGTTGACTATGTTGCAGAAGTTAAATCAAGTGATAAAATCTAAGAATGCTTATCATTGTTATACTTTGCTTTGAAATAAATGTTAATTGCTGGAATAGGGACAATGAAGTGAATCTGATGTATTAGAAACAAACGTGATAAAGAAGATTCTCATCAGAATAAAGCTAATGGATCATAAGACCCAAGAAAAACCTGGCAGGCCTTGAATGCTATTGTTGGTCTCTCCTTCCTAGTATTTATTATTTCTGCAGTGAAAACAAGGTTGGAGGTCTTTTCTTAGTAACAACACTAATTGCAACTAATCAATCAAATCTCTCACAAACCATGGAAAGCCTAGAATAAACAGGAAGAGCACCGGGTGGCCAACATTGCAAAGATGGACAGTAAGTAAAACAAAATGACCCCCTGCTGCTGTCTAAGCACATCTCTTGCATGAATATTAACTAAGTTCTAAACTGATGACATGAAGGAGTGAGCAATCCCTATATAGCTAACTGAAAGAAGAGGCAGGGTCTCAAAGTGAAAACCTGAACCAAGGAAGCCATTCGCAGCCCCGTGCTTACAATCAGAAGACTTGATTGCAAGTCTGGGTTTACAGACTCTTTACAGGTTCTCATTTGTATGACCTTAGTGCTAAGTCACAGTTTTTCATCTTTATGGGATGAGATAACAATATGCATTTTGACTTCTCCATATGAATGTCATGACACACAACTGATCTATGTATTTAAATTATAAAGTTTTTTCACATACAAATTTCTAAGTTTTAGTAAGAAAATAGTAATAAGCTCTTATCAATACCATTTCTAGTAACTAGAAAAGACCATGGCTACTGGCTACTATAATGGAGGCAAAAATTAAGAATAAGATCAAAGAGGTTGAGGCTGGACATGGTGGCTCACACCTGTAATCCTATTAGAGTGGGAGGCTAAGGCAGAAGGATAGTCTGAGCTTAGGAGTTCCAGACCAGCCTGAGCAAGAGCAAGACCATGTCTCTACTAAAAACAGAAAAATTATTCAGGTGTGGTTGTGGGTACCTGTAGTCCCAGCTACTCAAGAGGCTGAGGCAGGAGGATCTCTTAAACCCAAGAGTGTGATGCTGCAGTGAACTATCCAGGACAACACAGCAAGACTCTGTCTCAGAAGAGGCATATGGTAGAGCAGTTAAGAGCCCAGACTTTGAAACAAGCCTTCCTAGGTTTGAATCTCAGCTCCATGATATAATTGTTATGTGACTTCAGGCAAGATACTTGGACTATTCAGTTTCCACAACTATAAAATGTAGATAATAGTACCCACTTTAGGAGTTTGCTGTGAGGATTAAGTGGATGCAAAGGTAGACAT
Source organism: Arctocebus calabarensis (assembly GCA_963573935.1). Lineage (NCBI taxonomy): Eukaryota > Metazoa > Chordata > Mammalia > Primates > Lorisidae > Arctocebus > Arctocebus calabarensis. The sequence continues at coordinate 6,441 of CAUYON010041029.1, forward strand.
GATACAAGTGTTTGATAGTTTTATAATGTTGAGCTAAACCACTAAGCTGTTTAATTCCTTCCTTCTTGGAGACTGAACTGATCATAAAGTAGGCTGTGTGACCTCAGATACACAGAAGTACAGGCGCCCTGAGCAGGCACTGCATAAGCTGTCAAAAAGCTCCTCCACACTACCGCAGCTCATGTGCAAAATGGACAGAGTAAGTTCATTTTTCCATCCCATTACTACTTTCTAGTGGCACATTTGCATATAAGAAAGCAAATAAATTTGTTTAGCAAACTAGACAGATCCTGATCATTATCTGAGTTGAACAAGTGGGAAAAAGTATTTAGAGTCAGTTTCACCATCTCCACTCTTCTTGTCTTACTTGACATTCGCTAACAGAATCAAGCTATGCATTTACCTTTATACAGTGTATGCCTGTTGTACAAGGCCCCCCTTGGTTTTCTGTTTTGTTTTTAGTTTTTAGTGATTGGATGTAGATAACAGATTCCAGATTCCTATATTCTATTTTATGGTCATTCATCCATCAACAATATCTAAGATACTATAAATTACCACAAAATAAAAAATTGAGTTGATGGATTACTGAGAGGAATGGATAGGGGAAAAAAAGGAGAGAGAGAGAGATTTTTTTCCTTGATATTGTCATTTCTTGGTGATTTATCTCAAGAAAAGAAAGCTCAGGAATTGTCTAACCAGAATTTTATCAAGTTTTAAATTTAAAAAAAATTGTTAATAGTGAAAAATCAATTAGAAAGGATCAAAACTATGATTGATTTGCAGATAAATTCAATTTTTAAGTGTTTGCTTAAAAAAGTTAAAATTTATCAAAGTATAAAATTGTGAATTACTTAAGCATCCACATTTTTTTTCTTTTAGTAGAATATGAGGACAATTAAGTTTGTGAACTCATTCTAGAAAAAGTGCTTTGAAAAATGGACCAGAAAGTGGGGGTTAGCAAATAGCTTCCCATTGATATTCAGCAATGAAATTATGCAGCACTTTTTCTGAGATGAGTTCATGAATCTAATTGTCAGACTTCACACGTAAGAAAAATGCAAAAAGACAAAAGAATATGGATGTATTTAATGTAATATAAAATCTCCATAATCTAATAGCAATTAATTAATTACACATACATTGACAGCTTTACTTTAATTAAATGTATGATACTAGTAAAATGTTTTATATGTGGCTTATAAGGTAATCTTATTATTGAATAAGAGAAATACATTATTCAATGTGTTTTGTGTCAGATGAAGTGTAAGCTATCACTTATATAAAAATCTTTTGAAGGAAGCTGTTACACTTTTAAAGATAATAGTCATTAGTGATAAAATGCAGCATTTCTCATATGCATCACAGAAAAAATAACAGGATCTTCAGTAAGAACTGTCTGATTTCTACATAATCTGGAAATCACATTTGTCAAAAATCACATGACAAAATTTCTTCAGTGTTGGAATATGAATGGCATTGATTATACTGAATAAATTTCACAAAGTTAAACAATCAGCAGAGCTATTCATTTCGGTTGACAACATTAACAGTAAAGTCTCTAGGTCCCACTTTCTTTTTGAAAAATAAATTGGTTGTGCATATTAAATAAGACACGGATGCATAAATAAGATGCATAAAACAGTGATACATATTAAATAAGATAAAATAAACAGGAAGGCACATTGTAAAAGAGCTATTAAGCAACTGCACAAATAGAAAGGCTAAATGTTGTAACACTTTGCACAGCCATTGCACATGTTTAATGTTCAATAAAGATCCAAGTTAATGATTGAGGCATTGCAGGAAGTCTCGGGTGAGGCATTTGGCCAGAACTGCCACACTGGACTGTTTTCTTCACTATGACAATGCTCTAGCTGAAAGTGAATTTTTTTTCAGTCTAAACAATATTGCTCAGCTTAACAATCTACTTTATTCACTATTACAGTCATGAATCGTTTAGCTATGAGAACACACATTCTGAGAAATGCATTGTTAGGTGCTTTTGTTGTGCAAACATCATAGTGTGTACTTACAAACAAGGTGATGGTATAGTCTGCTATGCACCTAGTCTGTGTGGTATCACCTGTTGCTTCTTGGCTACAAACCTGTACAGCCTGTTACCATACTGAATACTGTAGACAATTTTAAAGCAAGGATATTTGTGTATCTAAAGATAGAAAAAGTATAGTAAAAATATGGTATAAAAGACTTTGTAAAGGGCGGCACCTGTGGCTCAAAGGAGTAGGGTACTGGCCCCATATACCAGAGGAGGCAAATCTAACTCCAGCCAAAAAAAAAAAAGACTTTGTAAAAAGATAGGCCTGTATAGTGCATCTAAAATGGAGCTTGCAAGACTAGAAGTGAGTCAGTGAGTGAACGTGGGTGGGTAGTAATTGAATGTGAAGCCTGAAGACATCACTGTACACTACTGTGGACTTCATAAACACTGCACAGTTAGGCTACCCTGACTTATTATTTAAAAGTTCTCTTTCTTCAATAATATATTAATCTTAGCTAACTGTAACTTTTTACTACATAAACTTTTTTAACTTTTTGACTCTTCCCTTAAAATACACATTGTATAGTTGTACAAACACATTTCATTTTTTTGAATCTTTATGCTATAAGCTCTTTTCTATTTTGGGGATCTTTTTTACTTTTAATTATTTTTTCCTAAAAAGTAAGACACAAACACACATATTGGCCTAGGTCTACTCAGAGTCAGGTTGACCCAAATCGCTGTCCTCCACCTTCACGTCATGTCCTGGAAGGTCTTCAGGGCCGATAATGCACCTGGAGCTATTGTCTCCGATGATAAAATGTTTTTTTCTGGAATACTTCCTGAAGGACTTGTAGGAACCTGTTTTACAGTTGACATTTTTTTTCGTAAGTAGAAGGACTACATTCTAAAAACAATGAAAAGTCTGGCATAGTAAATATATAAACCAGTATGTGAAAGTGTTGTCTATAAGCATTATCAGGTATTATGTACTATGCACAATTGTGTGTGCTATACTTTTATACGAATGACAGCACAGTAGGTTTGTTTACACTGGTATCACCACAAACACATGAGCAGTGCCTTGCCCTATGATGGTAGAATGGCTATGACATCGTTAGAGGATAAAAAATTTTCAGCTCCATTATAATCTTATGGGACCACCGTAGTATATATGGTCCATCACTGACCAAAATGTTTGATGTGACATATGACTGTATTTAATACAATTTACACTATTTAAACTCAGCAACACTATTCAAACACAACCTCTAAAACAATGCCAAAATCAGTATTGAGGAAAAGAGCCCTAATCAGAAAAACAGTACATAATATCTGACGGTGTTGACAATGAGGATATCAGTACACATAGGAGGAAGGGTCCCGGTATGTATTTCCACTCATCTTTCTAGCACCTATATGGCTGGGGCAGATATTTCAGAGTAACTTCCTCAACAGCCTGTTATCTCTTTCCAGTATACCTTCCTATAATGCAGAAGCAGGAAAATAAAAAAATTAGCTGGGTCAACCATGTTCAACTGTGATGTCTGAAGAAACTACTTTATCTTCACTGAACCACTTGCCCGGTGTGTGTAACAGCCAATGAATTTTTAATACAGTTTTCATATCAAAAAATCGTGTTGTGATTAACTTGCTTTTCTCCCCCCAAAATAAACTCTGAGGCAAAGCATGTCTTTCAAAATATTAAGAGGGCTATGGTGGCTCACGCCTGTAATCTCAGCACTTGAGAGGCTGAGGCAGGTGGATTGCCTAGCTCACAAGTTCAAGACCAGCCTGAGCCAGAGCGAGACACCGTCTCTAAAAATAGCCAGGCATTGTGGTGAGTACCTGTAGTCCAAGCTACTTGGGAGGTTAAGGCGAGAGGATCTCTTGAACACAAGAGTTTGAGGTTACTCTGAAATATCTGCCCCAGTCATATAGGTGCTGGAAAGATGAGTGGAAATACATACCAGGACCCTTCCTCCTATGAGTACTGATATCCTCATTGTCAACACTGTCAGATATTATGTACTGTTTTTCTGATTAGGGCTCTTTTCCTTGATACTGATCACAGCACTCTACCAAGGGTGACCAAGTAAGGCTCTGTCTCAAAAAATAAAAAGCAAAAGTATTAAGGGAATAGATGCACATGGGTACTTACTGAAATGGACAGAAATAAATATTCTTATAGCATAATGCTACTTGATTTCTATGAAATGTATTTGATAAACCAAAATAATTGTAGGATGTAGAAATATGGAAAGATCATTACATAGGATTAACTTCTCAAGGGATTTTTTTAATGTTAATTTGGGAAATTAACATCAGTTTACTTTATTGCGAGTCTTGGTTACATTTGACTGAAATAATTGGTCATTTATATATTCACAGTGACTGTTTTTGGATACATGAGAGTATGTATTATACAAGTACCACAGGGTTTGCACTAAAGAACTGCCATTGTAATAACACTATTTGGTAGCCTAACTTCATATATGTATTCTTAATTGCACAAAATATCAATAATTTGTCACATTGGGGTTTTGAAAGTTTGCTTTAAGGGTTGGCTATTTCTATGTTTTACAAACCAAAACAGAATTTCCAAAAACAATGAAGGAAGCCAAAATAAATATTTCTGCATTTCAAAAAAAAAAATGACACTTCTCAGAATTTCAAGAAGTTACATTTTCAAATGTGATTTAGAGTAGGCTGTAAAGGAGACAGACTACCCTTCTGTTGTTTCAGGTATTACTGGTGGAGAGCCTGGCAAAGCGGGTGTTTGGATTTCTAAAACAGACATTGTAGTGAATGGTCTCTCATTTCTTGGCTAGTTAGAGTCTGAGCCCATTTTTTTGGTATGGATAATAGCTGACAGGTTTTAGAGCCAGCAGTTGTTGTGTTGGTTTTTTTGATCTGTAAATTACAGCTGAGGCCGTGTGTGCTGCACCAGGAATTAGGCAAAAGCTTCTTGATTCCCAAGCTGAAGGACGATGTTCCTCAATTGCTCATTGTGAAAGAAGATACAATTTCCTCCATGGGCCAGTTCTTGATTCCCAAGCTGAAGGACGATGTTCCTCAATTGCTCATCGTGGAAGAAGATATAATTTCCTCCATGGGCCAGTTCTAGGATACTTTGCTGGCATCATTCCTGGACTACCAAAGTCTCATCAGACACCATGATGGTCAAAAGCTAGTAGAAAACATGTTTAGAAGACTAAAAGAAAAAACTGTCCATTCAGTATTGCATGCCTAGAAAAAATATGCTTCAAGACTATATATGAAATAAAGATATTTTAGGATGAAGAAAAATGAAAAGACTTAATTGCCAACAAATGTAATCTAAACAAAATGCTAAATAAAGTTTTTTTAAGGAAGATAAGTATACAGGTTTGAACTGTGAAGGTCCACTTATGTGTGAATATTTTTCAAACAAATGTAGATCAAAATTTCAGTATTCATGGGATTTGAAACCCAAATATTTGGAGGGCCTATTTCCATGTATGTGGGTTCCACAGGGTTAACAAATGGACTTGAGTGTGCATAGCTGTTGTTATATGCAGGAATTCTGCAAACAGATGCTCCATATTTTCCAAGGGATCACTATAATACCAAGTAAAATTTGGAACTTAAAAACTGAAAGAATAGCAACAGAAATCATATGTATGTGGTTAGATAAAATAGACTATTTTTCTCCTTTTAAGTTTTTTAAAATATATATGATATTTGTAAGTAAAACTGACAAGATTTCAGAAATTCTGCTTTTTAGTGCATCAGGTAAGGAGATAGCAAGTAATCACTCCCATCTCCCACCATGAAAATACTGAAAATGACAAACTAAAAATCAAAAATTCATGTTAGATCCAACTTAAAATTGAGGTCACAAGTCAAACCTCTGCCTAAAATGTTGGAGAGTCAGGGAGATAAAAGAGAATTACAACTTATTGGAGCTGAAACTCAGGATCAGAAATCATTGCTGGTCTTATCCTGAGAGAACTGGGCATAGTGTGAACCACCAACCATCAGGTCAGAATCTGTGACTAACAGGGAAGAAACAGGGTGTGGGAAGAAAGGGATACTCAGTGGGAGGAGGAGCAGTCCCCTGGTTATGACTATGGTTGGCCAGTGCATTGATCCTTGGTTCGGGCTATTACTATGCCTAGCAGTGGTAGCATTGATCCTTGGTTCGGGCTATGTCTGGTGAGACAGGGTGCAGAACCTTCAGCTCTGATGGCTCCCACAGTGGAAGAGTGGTTGCCCCGTGAGGACTGAGTTCGGAAGACAGGGTTGGTCCCTAGCCCCTGCTGGGCCTGCAAGCAGAGGCTTGATAGGCATGGACTATGACCTGAGAGCAAGGGCATGATCCCCTAATTCTGACAGAACCTTTGAACAGTGGTTTACTGGGTGTGAACCAAGACCTGAGAACTAGGGCATGGCCCACTGTGTCCAGTGGGGCTGGTGAGCAGAGGCTTACCAAGTGAGGACTGACACCTGCAAGCAGAGTGCAGTACCTTGACTCTAACAGAGCCTGTGAACAGAGGCTTGCCAGGCAATGGACTGAGATTGGTAGGCAGGGTCCCCTGACTCCAACTGGTCTGGCAAGCAGAGGCTAGTTGTGTGTGGACTGAGACCGGAGGGCAGGGCTGGTGCCCTGACTCTAACAGATCCTGCATATAGAGGCTTGCCAGGTAGTGGACCGAGACTGCCAGGTGGGGGGGCTTGTGGTCCCCTGACCTCAACTGGTCTGGCAAGCAGAGGCTAGTTGGATGTGGACTGAGACTGGTGGATGGGGGTGTGGCCCCTGGTTCCAGCTGGCCCCGTGAGCAGAGAAGCAAACAACAGTGTGGACTGAGTCTGGCAGGTAGGAGTAGAATTCCTGGATCCAATTGTTCTGTTGGAGACCCTTGAATCCCTCTCTGTTGGGCAGAGTTTGCAATGCCTGAGACAATTTGGTTGGAACCATGTCTGGGGCTGTCCACTCAGGAACACTCTGAGATTGACCTTCGAGTTCTGTAGTGGAAAAGAACTGAAGGGTGGGGGCTGGTTGCCACAGCTGTTTGTATCTCTTCACAGTCAAGATTTAAACCTAATACTGTGGTTTTTGGGATAGGGTAGAGGTTGGCTGATATCAAACAGAACTAACTTATGCTATCTCACCAAGTAGGTCTTCAGAGTCTCCAGTCAAAACTCTGAAAGGGGCCTTTGTAAGGTTGTATGGGACAAGCTACAATTACAAAGCCTAGCACTTTGGTAAGGTGCTATCTATACTACCTGGGAACCCCAATTCATATTCACTCTACCAGTTCTAATAACCAAACAGTGGAATAAACATGGTGCGGACCCCACAGAAGAACTCTGGAAACATGAATAACCAGAGTAGATCAGCCCTCCCAAGAAACGACAAAAGAGATACAACTGAAGATGCCCTGCATAAACAAATGGTAGCAATGTCTGATATCAAATTCAGAATATGGATTGAAAATAAGATAAATACGGCCCGGCGCCTGTGGCTCAATGGGCTAAGGCACCAGCCACGTACACCTGAGCTGGCAGGTTCGAATCCAGCCCGGCCTGCCAAACAACAATGACAGCTGCAACCAAAAAATGGCTGGGCATTGTGGTGGGCGCCTATAGTCCCAGCTACTTGGGAGGTGGAGGCAGGAGACTCGCTTGAGCCCAGGAATTGGAGGTTCCTGTGAGCCGTGATGCCACGGCACTCTATCCAGGCTGATAGCTTGAGGCTCTGTCTCAAAAATAAATAAATAAATAAATAAAATAAAAAGAAAATAAGATAAATAGAATAGAAGAAAAGATAGAAATTGAATTCCAAAGAGTAGTCTAAAGTTGTCTCAAGAAATTAATGAATTCAAAACCCAAATCACCAACTATATGGACATAATGAGAAAAGAGATAGCGGAACTCGAGGAAATGAAAACGTTAGTTGAGGACATCCAAAACACAGTAGAATCCTCAGTAATAGAATTGACCAGGCAGAAGAAAGGATCTCTGAAACTGAAGACAAAGCTCTTAAACATTCCCAAACACTCAAAGAGACAGACAAATAGAGAATAAAAACTGATTATTCACTGAGAGAGTTGCGGGATCACGCCAAAAGAGCAAACATTCATCTTATAGGAATTCCTGAAGGAGAAGGGGTAGGTCCTAAAGGAACACATGCTCTATTCCAAGAGATTTTAGAGGAGAATTTCCCAAGTATTGCAAGAGAAACAGAACTTCAGATAGCAGATAGTTTCAGAACCCTGCAAAACTTAGTCCAAATAAAGCATCTCCTAGACACATTGTGATTAACTTTGCCAAAGTGAAGATGAAGGAGAAAATTCTGCAAGCAGCTAGAAGTAAGAAAAGCATCACCTGTATAGGGAAAAATATCAGAATGACTTCAGATCTTTCAGCTGAAACATTTCAAGCCAGAAGAAGATGGTCGCAAAACAGTCTCATAAAACAAAATAACTTCCAGCCCAGGATCCCCTATCCATCTAAACTGAGTTTCATTTGCAATGGAGAAATCAAATATTTAATGACATACACATATTGAAGAAATTTTCTATAACCGAACCAGCTCTCCAGGATATTCTCAGACCCATCCTCCACAATGACCAGCACAATTCTCTACCTCCAAAGTAAACTCACCCAGAAATTTGTGAACAAAATACAACTTCCACAGTGGTGAAAGGATTAAAAATGTCCACTGGATATCCAAAAATCATGACACCCAAAATACAACCAGGCTTATAAATTCTCTCAATTAATGTGAATACTTTAAATCGTGCTCTAAAGAGGCACAGGCTGGCTAACTGGATACATAAACTCAGATCAGATATCTGTTGTATACAAGAATTTCATCTTATCTTAAAAGACTCAGGGTGAAGGGATGGACTTGTATATTACAGGAAAAATGGAAACCAGAAAAAAGCAGGGGTTGCAATTTTAGTAGCAGATAACATTGGCTTTAAACCAACAAAGGTAAATGTAGATAGGGAAGGTCACTACATATTTGTCAAGGGAAATGCCAAATTTGAGAGATTTCAATAATTAACATTTATGCACCCTACCAGAATGCTCAGAAAGCAGACCATAATCGATATAAACAAGTTGATATCTTCCTACACTATAATAATTGGAGATTTTAACACCCCTTTGACAGTTTTGGATAGATCCTCCAAGAAGAAACTAAACAAAGAAATATTAGACTTAAACCTGACCCTAGAACAAATGGACTTTACAGATCTCTACAGAACATTTCACCTTAATAAAAGTGAATATACATTCTTCTCATCAGCCCATGGGTCATCCTCCAAAATACATCATATTCTAGGAAACAAGTCTAAACTCAGCAAATTTAAAAGTGTAGAAATTATTCCTTATATCTTCTCAGACCACCATGGAATAAAAGTTGAACTCAACAGCAATAGGAATCTTCATACTCAAACAAAGTCATGGAAGCTAAATAATCTTAGGCTGAATGATAGCTGGGTCAAAGATGAGATTAAGAAGAAAATCGCCAAATTTTTGGAACAAAATGACAATGAAGGCACAAATTATCAAAATCTATAGGATATTGCAAAGGCAGTCCTAAGAAGGAAATTTATAGCTTGGAAGCCTCCATCAAGAAAACAGAAAGATCAGAAGCCAATAACTTAATGGATCAACTCAAGCAACTGGAAAAGGAAGAACAGTGTAACCCCAAACCCAGCAGAAGAAAAGAAATAACCAAAATTAGAGCAGAATTAAATGAATTTGAAAACAAAAGAATCATTCAGAAGATCAACCAAATAAAAAGTTGGTTTTTTGAAAAGATTAACAAAATTGATAAACCTTTGGCCAACCTAACCAGAAATACAAAAGTAAAATCTCTAATATCGTCTATCAGAAATGATAAAGGAGAAATAACAACAGATACTTCAGAAATTCAAAAAAATCCTCAATGATTACTACAAAAATTTCTATTCCCAGAAATATGAAAATCTGAAGGAAATGGACCAATACCTGGAAGCACACCACCTTCCCAGACTCAACCAGAAAGAATTAGCAACCTTGAATAGAACTATATCAACCATTGAAATAGTATCAACAATACGAAATCTCCCTAAATAGAAAAGTCCAGGACAAGATGGCCTCACATCTGAATTCTATCAAACTTTTCAAGAGGAACTAGTACCTATATTATACAATGTTTTCCAAAGCATAGAAAAAGAAGGAATACTTCACAACATATTCTATGAAGCAAATATCACCCTGCTCACCAAACCAGGAAAGGATCCAAAAAAGAAAGAAAATTATACACCTATATCATTAATGAATATTGATGCAAAAATATTCAATAAGATCTTAGCAAATAGAATTCAACAACACATCAAAAAAATTATACACCATGATCAAGTTGCTTTTATTCCAGGGTTACAAGTTTGCTTCAAAATACTCAAATCTATAAACATAATAAATCACATCAATAAAATAAAAAAAAATGATAAAACCAATAAAATAAAAGACCATATGATTCTCTCAATTGATGCAGAAAAAAGCCTTTTGTAATATCCAGCATCCGTTCCTGATCAGAATTCTTAAGAAAATAGGCATAGAAGGGACATTTCTTAAACTAATAGAGGCCATCTACAGCAAACCCACAGCCAACATCATGTTGAATGGTATAAAATTAAAAACATTTACACTCAGATCAGGAATGAGGCCAGAATACCCACTGTCTCCACTGCTATTCAACATAGTAATGGAAGTCTTAGCCATCACATTCAGGCAAGAGAAGGAGATCAAGGGTATCCAAGTAGGGTCAGAGGAGATAAAATTTTCACTCTTCTCTGATGATATGATCCTATACCTGGAAAATACCAGGGACTCAACTTCAAAACTCTTAGAAGTGATCAAGGAATACAGCAGCATCTCAGGATACAAAATCAATACTTACAAGTGAGTAGCTTTTATATATGCCAACAATAGTCAAGCACTCTATTCCTTTTATAATAGTGCCAAAGAAGATGAAATAGCTGGGAATTTACCTAACAAAGGATGTAAAAGATCTCTATAAAGAGAACCATGAAACTCTGAGAAAAGAAATATCTGAAGATATTAACAAATGGAAAAACATACCATGCTCATGGCTGGGAAGAATCAACATCATTAAAATGTCCATACTACCCAAAGCAATCTACAGATTTAATGCAATCTCCATCAAAGCACCATTGTCATACTTTAAAGAACTTGAAAAAATAGTACTTCGTTTTACATGGAATCAGAAAAAAACTCAAATGGCCAAGATATTACTAAGAAATAAGAACAAATCAGGAGGTATCACATTACTAGACTTCAGACTATACTGTAAATCTATCGTGATCAAAACAACATGGTACTGGCACAAAAAGAGAGTGATAGATTTGTGGAACAGAATAAAGAACCAAGAGATGAATCTAGCTACTTATCATCATTTGATCTTCGACAAGTCTGTTAAAAATATTCAGTGGGGGAAAGACTCCCTATTTAAAAAATGCTACTGGATGAACTGCCTGGCAACCTGTAGAAGATTGAAACTGGACCCACACCTTTCACCATTAACAAAAATTGATTCTCACTGGAAAAAAGATTTAAACTTAAGACATGAAATTATAAAAATACTAGAATACTAGAAAGTGCAGGGAAAACACTTGAAGAAATTGGCCTGGGAGAATATTTTATGAGAAGGACCCCCTGGGCAATTGAATCAACCAAAAATCCATTACTGGGATCTGATCAAACTATACAGCTTTTGTGCAGCCAAGAGCACAGTAAGCAAAGCAAACAGACAACCTTCAGAATGGGAGGAGAATTTTGCAGGTTATGCCGCCAATAAAGGTCTGATAACTAGACCCTATAAAGAACTCAAACTAATCAAAAAGAAAAGAACATATAATACCATTTCCTTTTTTTAAAATATAAAATCATAGCTGTGTACATTAATGCAATCGAGGGTATAACCCCATTTCTATGTGGGCAAGAGACTTAACAGAAATTTCTCTGATGAAGACAGGCACATGGCCTATAAACATATGAAAAAATGCTCATCATCCTTAATCATCAGATAAATGCAAATCAAAACCACTTTGAAATATCATCTAACTCCAGTAAGATTACCTCACATTGCAAAATCCCAAAACTACAGATGTTGGCGTGGATGCGGAGAGAAGGGACCGCTTCTACACTGCTGGTGGGAATGCAAGCTAATATGACCTTTTTGGAAAGAAGTTTGGAGAACACTCTAGGAACTAAAAGTAGACCTACCATTCAATCCTGCAATTTTTCTACTAGGTATATACCCAGATGATCAAAAATTATTTTACAATAAAGGCATTTGCACCAGAATGTTTATTGCAGCCCAATTCATAATAGCCAAGACATGGAAACAGCCCATGGATCCACGAATGGATTAACAAATTGTGGTATATGTACCCCCCATGGAATACTATGCAGCTATAAAAAAGGAGACTTCACATCTTTTTTTTTTTTTTTTAATAATTTTATTGAATCATAATTATGTACATTGGTGCAATCACAGGGCACGATTGAGACTTCACATCTTTTATGTTTGCCTGGATGGAGCTGGAATATATTCTTCTTAGTAAAATATCTCAAGAATGGAAAAAAAGTATCCAATGTACTCAATACAACTATGAAATCAATATGTAATCACCTATGCACTCATATAAATGGCAAAACTTAACTATAGTCCAGAAAGTAGAAGGGAAGAGGAGACAGAGAGGAGGGGAGAGGGCATATGGGAGCAGGGAGGGTATTGGGGGGACCTCGCCTAATGTGCATGATGAAATGGTACATTTCAAAACTGTTAAGAAATGAATATAATTGTGATGGATGTGTTACTTAGTTCAATGTAAACATTTCACATTGTATATTGAAGCAGTGCCCTGAACCCCATAAATACACCAATGTATAAAAAGTTATGATTTAATAAAAAATAATAATAAAAGAAAAAGAAGAGGAAGAGAGCAGAGCTGGCTTGAGCTCATGTTCATTTTCTCCCTCCCTCTCTCTCCCTGTGAGCAAGAAAGTAGTTATTTGCAAGCCAAGAAGAAGGCCCTTACCAGAAACCAAATCTGCTGGTTCCTTGATCTTGGACTTCCCATCCTATGGAACTGTGAGAAATAAATGTCTATTCTTTAAGTCACCCAGTCTCTGGTGTTTTGTTATAGCAACCCAAGCTATTATAAGCCTTAAACTGGCCCTTCCCACCCACATACTTGACTTGTTTTTCTCCCTTTCTTTAATTCAGAATGATTTTATCTTGGCTCCTATTCCTTCCTTTCCTCTTTCCTTCTTTTGTTCTTCCAAATTCTTTCACTGCCCAGTGTTGTAACATAATGCAGTTAGTGCTGTTGTGTAATGAAGGAATAGCCTCCAGTGAAATCATGCAGAATGCATGCTATGGATAGGGAAATATTAACATGGGTCATTATAGTTCATCGGAGAAACAACGTGGAGCTTCACAGATTTGTGACTTATTAGCTTGGAGCATCACCGATCGGAACAGATCTTTCTTTAGTAATTGCCCTTTTACATGAGTCCTAAGAGTACATATTTCAATGATCCAAATAAGAATAAGGCACAAACACTCAACAGGCCAGCATGGCACAAAGAGAAAGAAAAAAACAAAAGGAGACCTTATTCCCCAAACCAAAAGTAAATTAGTTTCTTACCCTGGATTTGTAACATTGATGGCTCCAAGCCAGTAGTCTATTTCCTAATTTAAATGTGTTTGATAGTTCCAGAATTCTTTATTATGCGATAAAAAGAAATAAGATATGCAAAGGTGCAAAGGTACTCTGTGAAATAAAAAGACCTATACCAACATGCAGGGTTACTATTATCAATATATTCTTTCAGTCTCTTTCCTCATTAACTTCAGAATAGTTTCTTTTTTCTCAAGTCTACTATACCATTAAAAACATTTAAAAGTAAATGTTTTCAAGCAGAAAATAAAATGATAGCGTCAAGACTGAAAATGTATGAGTGAGTTGTCTTCCGAAATAAATGATAGTGACAACATCTTCAAAGAACTGCCATTTCTCACCAGCATTTCTTGCTAATTCTTGGCAAATCTGAATAATCTCTTCTTGACTTTTGCTAACCTAGTTATTCATCTTATCGTTTAAAAACTCTTACTGTAAACCTGTATATGGAAGATAAAATAAGATTAGTAACAGAATTCCAAATTAGGATAATAACATCTTTTTTTTTTTTGAGACAGAGTGTCACTATGTCGCCCTCAGTAGAGTAGGTTGGCATCACAGCTCACAGCAACCTCAAACTCTTGGGCTTAAACAATTCTCTTGCCTCAGCCTCCCAAGTAGCTGGGACTACAGTCACCTTCCACAATGCCCAGCTATTTTATATATTTTTAGTTGCAGTTGTGATTGTTTTTTAGTAGGCCCGGGCCGAGTTCGAACCCCCCATCCTCAGCGTATGTGGCCAGCACCCTACTCACTGAGCTATGGGCGCAGAGCCAGGATAATAATCTCTTACTTGATTCTATTACTGAGGGCATAGATCCTGGCAAGATGGCCATACAAGATCAATGGTTATTGAATAGAAGATTTTATTTTATTTTATTTTAAATAAGATCACATAATGTAGGTCCAGATTTTATTTATTAATAAGTGATAGTTTTAATCCTTGGTAATTGAAACATTGTATGTTCATCTCTCCATCTTCTCCATAGCCAAACCCAGTGCCTATTGAGTGGATTTGAATATTCTCATTGTACAGGAAGTAAAGCACACGGTGAGCCTAAGAGCATGTGTACACCACACACCACTCCTGGTGACTGTCAGGTAAATCTGTTTATATTCCTGACTGTGTTCAATCTCCTTTTCATTGTCAAGGTGGACAATGAAACACACAAAGAACATGACTGCGAAGATGTGCATGAGGGAACTTCAGGAGGGCGTGCACTCCGGGAGCCTCAGTGCAAGGCACTTTGAAACTATGACGGGTGCTCCCTTTTGTACTCCCATAAGTAAGATTCCTGGTGGCTCATCTGACATGGAAAGTAATTCATGAGGCTATTGTCCGAGGAAAGGAGGCACAGGGATGGCCAGAAGTAAAGAAGTTATTATTTGGTTTCCATTCACAAAGTTGATTATTCTGAGTTCAAAAGAAGTCAATACCTTTTAAAAAATAAGGCCTTCTATATAGCATTTTTAAAAATTCCTCCTTATATAATTCTATGTCTCCCTTATAAAAAATACCCCCATCGCATGTTAGTCCTGGTTTACTCAGAAATGAATGTGGCCCTGAAGTAGAAAAGGAGTATATGAGGAAAGGGAACTCCCACCCAAGAAAGACTTTCTCCCTGGAGAAGACGAGAAGGGAAGGGCAAAGGAAATAGATATTCAAAGGAGGCAAGGTTAGGGTGGGATGCCCCCTGGTCCCTGCCAACCCTAGGCTGCAGCTCAAAAGGAGAAGGCAGCGGAACAGAATTCTGAAGGAAATTTCAGACAGATGAAGAGAAAAATCTGAGAACATCCAAACCAGCTTTCTACCTTCTCGGGGAGACCAATACAGCACAGCACCACAGAATGGCAAGGGCATGCAGGGTTTCAAGATGAAGAGCCTGATGTGGGTTTCCGCAGCCCCTCTGCACTCCACCTGAGACAGTTGGAGGGCTCTGACAGTTTCTGCAAGTGTTGGAGCTGGTCCACAAAAGATGACTTAGGAGAAGCCTGGCTAACTGTTGGGGAGAACCACTGCAGCAGGTAGCAGAGAGAGCATGAGGGCTGTGGGACTCTAGAACAGTGTGCCCACATGGGGAATTATGTTGTAGACTTGGCAAGACTTCATCGAATCTGCAGAACCAGAAAGAGCCAAATCGGGGCTAATAACCTAAAGGAGATGGATAAATTCCCAACAGCAATCAATTATAGCACCTTGTCCTTGAGGGCACAAGGGGTCACAACTTATGCCCCCCCTGCATGCAGCAGCTGCCACTGCCCCCACCCAACAGAATGAGGCACCATCCTTTACTCGATCACCTGGAAACCTGAGATGATGACAGCATGCAGGTTTCTGGTCCTCCTAGCTGCCATTCCCAGGAAGCAGTGGGAACAGCCCCACACCCCGCACCGAGCCTCCAGTGTGGGGACCCAGACAGGAGAGGACAGGAGAGGAGAGGAACCATCCTCACAGAGACTTTAGCCTTGAATTGAACTTGAATTAAACCAACAGAGATTGTGTTACTTTCAATTAGGCAAGTTTACATTAGCTGCTAGTCTCCAGAGAAAGATGAGTTTAGTAAGAGAGGAGAAAGAGGAAGTTGCAGTTTTTTGCACATCAGACTTAATACATGAATTTCAACCCAATTGCCCTACTTTAAGAGGTCAGTTCTCTCCCTTGCTCTGAGAAATCTTTCAGCTATTTTCCTTGCCAAGGCCACTGGACCCCAGATTCTCCCTTAGGCCTTCTGGGACTATCTCAACCTAACCAGCTTTAGTTCTTGACCTTGCTGCCTTCACCTTTGGTGCTGGCATTCTGGCTGACCCTGCAGGCCTGATCAAACCTGAGCCCCCCCAGACAGGCATTTCCCCCACCCTTGAGGTGGGGGGGTCTCTTGTCCCCGAGCTGCCACTCACTGGTTTCATATCTAATTAGACTTTACATTCATCTGGGGTACAACTGTACTCTGTACATTCTTATTCTAAGTTCCTTTTTTGTTTTTTTAACTTCAGAATATTATAAGGGTGCAAATGTTTGGGCTACATGAGTTGCTCTTGCACAGTTTGAGTTTCAGTTATAAGGGTGCTCCTCCCCAGGACAGTGTGCATTGTACCTGTGAGGTATGATTTACCCCTTCTTCTCCCACTTCCTCCTGCCCTCACCCACCTGCTTGCTTTCCATTGAGTTTTACTCCCAAATGTGCATGTGGGGGTTGATCAGTTAGTTACAATCTAATAGTGAGTATTATTCTAAGTTCTTAATGTAAGTGTATATATGTATGTTTTTACCCACATAGAAAAAAATAACTTTTGTACATTGGATACAGACACACAACACACACACATTCTTCCTCTCTGCTTATATTAGGTGAGAAAAGTGGTCTTCCTGTGTACCGACACATTTAACATAACATTATATCGGAAACAAGATCCCTCCCTTAAGGGCCCCACAATAAGCTAGTTTGATCACCCTTATTATTAACAAATGTGTTTGTGCTGGTACTTGACATAACTGCATACAGTTTTTGGTTTGGGGCTGAAATCACTAACTATACAATTGCATGACAGCAATAATAGGTTTACATAATTAGTGACAAAGCTTCCTTTTGTTGCGTTTCAATAGAGCAAAATCCTGGGACTAATTTTACCATTATATGCATATGATATCACTCCCTGAAAATGTATGAACTTGAGGGTTTTTGTTGTTGTTGTACAACAAAGCAAGAAATTCTATGGGATAAATGGCCTCCAGGTTGGTTTGTATCTCAGGAATGTGTGTGAAGGTTAAGGTGTTCTCAGATAGCTGTTAAACTTACCTCTCCAACTAGTAGCCATCTAGGAAATGGATCCCAAAATGTTTACCTCCATGCATCTGTGGTTTCCTTGTATTTCACCAACTTTTGGTATACATGGAGTCACATCAGCAGTAATCGTCTGTATTTCACCTCACCAGTACTCTGCTGCTCACTCTATATTTATTTTCCGCCAAAAGTTCTCCTAAATATTCCTGAGCTAATCCAGGGTGGCTCCTATGAGCTTACTAACAAGTCCGATCAGATGTCTCATGACATCCCCCAGGCACTGCCTTCTTTTGCAGCACAAAGTACAACGCCTGTCAAACCCACTGGCTCCTTAGAAGGCAGGTAGGTCCTTCTGGGGGTGCAGGGTCAGGAGCGAAAATGGCCCCACAGACTTTGGCCACCTTGAGTTGGAAAGGAATAGATTCCAGTTCAGAACGTGCGCTCACAGCCAGACAACGTCCTTTCTCTTTTGTACGTGTGTTTACCCTTGAAAGAGACAAAAAGCAGTGTCATAAATATTTTTTAAACAAAAAGCACTATTTTAGTGTTCACAGAATATGAACTTTTTCTTAGGACAGAGAGGGGGAAGCCAGAAAAGTGGTCTACAAGATGGAGTCTGACAAGCTAAGTTGAAGCAGGCCAGCCGACCTAGCTTGCTCAGCCGACCTAGCTTGCTCAGCCCACATTCTTTCCCACATACCTCCCACCCATCCAGTGAAGGTTTCTCCATGAGTATGAGGATGTTTATTTCAAAAGACTTTGGTGGCAGCAGAACCTACACAGTAAGTAGTGTTGCTATATTGTTAGAGTAAAGATTACTTTCATGTTGTTTTCTTTGATGATTCTTTCAGATAAACTTCAAATTTTCTAGCTTTATTTCCTTGAATCCCATTATAAAAACTATTAGAACTGTAACAGAGTCAGAACAGTCTTGGAGAGGCTCCTCTCACGGTTCTCCAGAATTGCTGGTTCTACTGATACTAAAGCTTGGCGGACCTACCCCCCATCTCTGTGTATGGGCCGGATGGTGACAGGTGCCTGGACCCCTTTGTTTGGGAACAATGGAAGTCCACAGGACTAGGCTGGGGACAGAATGACAGCGTCATTTCTGACAGTGCCTCTGATGGAAGCTTTCCCATCAGGACAAGCAGACTTCTGGCAGGCTTCTCACAATAGCTCACTTGGAAGACCCTGACAAGTAAAGTTCCTGTTGTGGCCCAAGCAAAGCCCCTGCTATATACCCCGTATCGAGACATTTAAGTTTCACCTGCTTATAAAAAAGAAAATCCAAACTGGACATTGAAAAAGTGTTTTGAATAAAACTACAATGAGATACTACCTCCTACCCATTAGACTGGCTACTATCAAAACACAAATACAGAAATTTTTTTGTTTGTTTATCAGGCCCAAGCCAGGCTTGAACCCACACCCCCTGGTGTGGGGGCCCAGGACACTAACCACTGACCTACAGCACCCTACTAGATTTTTTTTTTAATTTTTAAATAACAGAAAATGACAATATTGATGATAGGCATGCAGAGAAATTGAAATCCTTGGGTACTGTTGGTGGGTATGTAAAATACTATAGCCACCATGGAAAACGGTATGGTGGTTCTTCAAAAAGTTAACAATAGAATTACTGTATGATCCAGCAAATTTGCTTCAGGGTACAGTAACTCCTCTCTTAATGTTGCTGATGGATTCCTGGAAACTGTGGCTTTAATCAAAATGATGTACTTTGTAATGAAAGCAATTTTACCAAAGGCTAATTGATATAAAAGACAGTTGAGTTTCTAGAGCAACAGGCAAATGGGATGTCACACTTGAAGGCACCGGAGAATAACCAAGGCAGGGAGAATTTACAGGTTCAAGATCTGAAAGAAGGAAACTAAAGGAAGTAAAATGTGCATATTCCAGGCCACCTGTATTCTCAAGCTGACAGCAGAAATAGCAGCTGAAAAGTTGAGAAATGAACACAGCTTTTAGGGGTCTCATGGGTACGAAGAGGGGAAGAAAATGGGGTTCACAGTCCAACAAAGAGAAGGGGTTCAGGCACCCTAGGTCTGTAGTTGCAACTCCAAAAGTCTACACCAAAAGATAAAAGTAAACCAGAAATGGATCCATTCTCAGGATGAAATCCATGCTCAGCTTATTTTATTCCATAAGATAAACTTCCGCTAGCCTAGCCACCTACTAGATGAAAAAAGAAATTCTCTTTGAAAGAAGATAAGAACATATAGAGCTTTAAATTACCTTTAAAATTTATCATTAAAAATAGCTGGCACTCAGTTAAAAATATCCACATAAATCTAGAGTTCAGTTAATAGTAACATATCAATGTTGGTGTCTTAGTTTGACAAATGTTGTCACAGTGGTGTGGGAGAAACTGAAACTGAGCAAAGGATATAACTCTCTACATAACTTTTGCAACTTTTCTGTAAAACTAGATTTACCACCCCTCTCCCAGAAAAAAGGATTATTAAAAAAGAAATAGGCACTTAAGGATCTATTTAAAACCAATTGACTGAAGACCAAGAGAAAACAATCAGGAGTTATCAGATACAAATTCAAAACAAATGATGAATACATTTAAGTAATTAAATAAAATTTTTTTACAAACTGAAAAATATCTTACATATAGAAGTCTGGAAGTGAAGAATATCATAAATGATATTAAAAACTGATCAAATGGGTTTAACACCAAATTAGTGACAGGTTAGATGAGAAAATACTGACAATGAAGCACAAAAAGAAATAAGAACAGAAAATACAAGAAAGAATGAGAGGCATATGAGACATGGTAGAAAAGTCTAATGCATAAGTAGTTAGAATCCCAGAAGGAAAGGTAAAGAAGATTGGGAACAATCTTCTTTATGTGAAATAGTAATGGTCAACAATTTTTCAAAATCAAATAAAGATGATGGGTCATCGATTTAAGAACCACTATGATAACCATGCCAAGAAAAAAAGTAAAACAGAAAAGGAAAATTATAAAGATTGTGAAAAGTTTCCTTACTTCTTAGTCGAAAGGAAAAGGTAAGTTAAACCATAATGAACTACCACTCACTAACATACCTAATATTTTTCAAGTAGACAATGCAATTGTTGTCAAAATTATGAAGCAGTAGCTATTATTTACAGTCTAGCTATTAGGATTGTAAATTGAGAAAAATCACCTTGGAAGCTTGGGTTATGATATCTACAAATGCTGAACATAATACGCAACAGAAATGTGTCTGTCCAACTGAAATGCACCAAAAGATAAGTACAGGAATATTCACAACAGTGCTTTCACCACCAATGACAGAATAATTAATAAATTATGGTAAATGACAATTGATGAGTTGCACAAATTCTGAGGGAAAGTCTAGACACAACAGAGTACATACAGTCATCCCTTGGTATCTGAGAGGGATTGATACCAGGACCCTGAGGATTCCAAAGCCCTCGAATATTCAAGTCTCTTATATAAAATGTTGTAATATTTGCATATCACCTGCTCACATCCTCCCATACTTTAAATCATCTCTAGATTACTTATTATACCTAACACAATGTAAACACTATGTAAATAGTTGTTAGACTGTGTTTGTAACTGTATTTTATTATTGTATTGATATTTTTATTGTTTCATAAATATTTTTGATCCACAATAGGTCAAATTCAAGGATGCAAAACCTGCAGATAGAGAGGGTTGTCTCTCCCTGTTTGCTTTGCAATTGAGAACACTAGTTGCCCTTGAAGAGAACAGAGAGGGTCCTGACTGGTAGAGCTAGTGGTTCATGGTATGTCTCAAGAACAAAATTATTTTTGAAAGTCTTTTTTGATGGAAAATGAGGTACCTCCACAAAAACACAAAGGCAAAGTGGAGCATTAAAGCAGATTTTCATGGCAAAAGTGAAAGTACCTTCTCAACAGACAAAGCCACTCCCGAGGGACACAAACCTGTTGGGACTGGCAGCTTGTGGGAACCAACAATAGCAAAGCCCCTCAGCCCTAGGCGCAGAGCTGGAGGCTTTTTACATATTTTGAAAGGGGGTCATTGATTCTCAAAGTGACACTGAGTCTCCTGACATTGAGCTAAGTCATATTAGAGTGCTCGTATATTCTCTTCTTGTATAAGATTTTACTTTCTCTGGAGTTAATTTTTATTTGTTTATTATTTATTTTTTGCGTTCTGAGAACCCCAACTCTTACACAGGTAAGCTAACACATCAGCATTTCATCAATTTTGTCTAAAAGTCTGCTTCTCATACAAATTTTCAAACAAACCTCCCAGCTGCCCCCCATCTCTAGGTTTTAGACACTCCTCTAATTCGTGAGGTTTTCCCAAGGTGCTGCAGCTATGGAAGAGAGAAGCTCCCCAGAACTTCTTGGTGTGGAGCCTGCACAGAGGAGGCCAGAAGTGCCCTCAGGAGGGTGTTCACGGGGCGGTCGGTGGTCTCTGATGCTACCTCTGCTTCTGTTTCTGTGATTTTTGGTGGGCTCAACCTTCCTCCCTCCATTCAGCCTCTCTGGCTGCCTTTCCTCCTCCTTGCAGTTCTGAGGGTCGAAGGCAGTGGTTCTCAACCTTCCTAATGCCAGGGCCCTTTAACACAGTTCCTGTGGGTCGCGACTCACAGGTTGAGAACCGCTGGTAAGGAGTGTATGTTGTGAGATGCTGATGCTCTGACCAAAAAGCTTTTTCTCTGCTCTGAGTCATTCATAGTCAGTTTTCTCTCTTAAATTCGTTTTCCTCTAATAATCCTTTCCTGGGACACTCACTGTTAGGCAATATAGCTGATGTCCACCTGCTGTGAGAACAAATATAGCTGATGTCCACTTGCTGTGAGAACAGGCAGGAAATAAGCAAAAACTAAGGGCTGTAGGAAGGAATGTGAAGTCACCTGCCACTGTGCCATGCTTCTTTATCCCCTGGATATGCTGCACCCGGCTTTTGGTGTCCACCTTAGTCACTATTTCTCTTAGTTATTTTTCATGTTCCACAAATTCATGTGCAGAGATGAATTATGGATTCCTTCTCATATTATATGCATGACTAAATTGAAGAAAAAGAGCCCTAAAAAATTTTAAATAAAAAGAAATAAAAAAGAAATAGAGTCCTAGATGTCTTTGCCATTGTCATCAGAGAACAGCAATAGGCACCCCATCATTCTATGTAAGGTCTCCATTCATGGAGCAATACAGCATATAGGCCAGGCCAGAAGCACCAGTGTGGCCCCTTCATCCTCTCATTTGGCATTTCCATCTGATTTTTAGTTTCTGTCCATGACCCCTTTTTATTTCCCAGCAGGCTTGAAAAGTTCTAAAAACTCCATCTTTTATTCTGTCATTCCCAGGTACTCATTGTCTGCGTTTTTAGCATGAGACAAATTGCCTTAAATTTTTTGGAAGTCTAGATTCCATTTTAAGAAATTTTTAAGGCAAAAATCGAATGAGATAACAAATCTAACACTTCCCTGAATCAATACCATTCCCCCCCAACCTGCCCTTCTTTCCATTATTACATAACCTCAAAAATGCCTAATCCCTTGGATACTGCACAAGCAGACACAGATTGAGGAAGTCTGGCAGTTGCCATCATTCAAACCTTTCCCAGATACTGTTTAAATGTGAAGTTTGTGTAAATTTATTAATAACTTATGTATATTTAAATTATTGCAATTATTTTTATATATTTTTGTTAATACTTCAGATCATTTTGCAACATGGGACCCAAGTAGAGAATCATATAATAAAGAGTATGTCGTAGTTGACCATGTTGTGTCAACTTGACTGGGCTAAGGGATGCCCAGAAAGCTGGTAAAACATTATTTCCTGGTATGTCTGTGAAGGTGTTTCCAAAAGACATCGGTGTTTGAATAGATGGACTAAGCAAAGAAGATCCCCTCACAATATAAGCGAGCATTCTCCAAATCACTGAGGGCTAGAATAACAAAAAGGCTGAGGAGGAGTAAATTTGCTGTCTCTGTTTGTGCTGAGACATCCATCTTCTCCTGCCCTTTCAGAAACCAGTGGTCCCTGTTCTTTGTTGGGCCTTTGGATTCAGACTAAATTACATAACCAGCTTTCCTGGGCCACCAGCATGTAGATAGTAGATCATGTGACTTCTCAGTCTTTGTGTATATATGCATTGCCTCCCATGATATATACATTTCCTATTGCTTCTGTCTCTCTGCAGTACCCTGAATGTACTCATTCAACAATTAAATCATGGATAATCTCATTTCATCTATACCCTTTCTCACTCACTCATTCCAGGATTATTTTGAAGCAATTCTAGACTCTAAATCTTTGCTCTAAAATATAAAGATTTGCCTCTTTATTTAAATTCTGTAATATCAGTATCACATCTTTACAAATTAGTAATTTTCTACTACTATCAAATGTCTTCAGAGTTCAAATTTTCCTAATTATCTAATAAATGCTTTCTGTTTTGCCTTTCATTATTTGAATCAGGATCTCAGGGACAATACATTGCAATGACTTAAAATTCCTTTTAAGATTTCTTCTAATCTGTAATTTATCCCTCCATCTCTTTTTCCACCTCTGCAATTTATCTGTTAACACAACCAGAACATTTATCCCGAGAGTTCCCTAGTCTGGATTTTGTGGATTATACCTGTTCTGTCAACATGTTTACTCATGTTTTATAGAGACTGATGGATAAACCCAGAGGCTTTCACAATTTAGATTTGTACCCTCATATGGACTCCAGGACAATACCTTCTTATACAATATTCTTCTCAGCACTTTCATTTCCAGGAATCAGAGCATCACATGTGTACATATTTGGGGAGGAATTTATATTTTTTATCTTTCTTTGCTTACTTAACTGATATTCATAGATTCTTTGAGACTTGCTCTCTCTATATTTATTGGACTAAAATTGTGGATATGTTTTCCTCCCAGAGGGCATTAAAGTGACTAAATTCATGAACTCATTTCAGAGAAGTAAGAATTTCTAAATTCCAGGTCTTGTTCAAATAGGTACATCTCAGCAATAGGCTTCTTCTGACTTCCAGTGATAAGTCATGAAGATTGTAGCTCTTTAGAATACATTCTTTTTTAACAATTTTTTTTTTTGAGACAGAGTCTCAAGCTGTCACCCTGGGTAGACTGCCATGGTGTCCCAGCTCACAGCAACCTCCAACTCTTGGGCTTAAGTGATTCTCTTGCTTCAGCCTCCCAAGTAGCTGAGACTACAGGTGCCCGCCACAACGCTCAGCTATTTTTTGGTTGCAATTATCATTGTTGTTTGGCGGGTCTGGGCTGGATTCGAACCCACCAGCTCCAGTGTATGTGGCTGGTGCCCCAGCCACTTGAGCTACAGGCACCAAGCCCAGAATACATTTTAAGAAAGAAATATCAGGACAACACCTGTGGTTCAGTGAGTAGGGGGCCGGCCCCACATGCCAAGGGTGGCAGATTCAAACCCAGCCCCGGCCAAACTGCAACAACAACAAAAAATAGCCGAGCATTGTGGCGGGCTCCTGTAGTCCCAGCTACTCAGGAGGCTGAGGCAAGAGAATCACCTAAGTCGGGGAGTTGGAGGTTGCTGTGAGCTGTGATGTCACAGCTCTCTACTGAGGGCGATAAAGTGAGATGCTGTCTCTACCAAAAAAAAAAAAAAGAAAGCACGATCTACTTCTACTTTTTTTGGGTTTTTTGTTTTTTTTTTTTTTTGCAGTTTTTGGCTGGGGCCAGGTTTGAACCCAACACCTCGGGTGTTTGGGGCCGGCGCCCTACTCCTTTGAGCCACAGGCACCACCCTCTACCTCTACTTTTTCTGAAAGCTAATATGACCCGATTTATCTGTTCATTTCCCACAGAAGTTTGTACAATTTAGTCCATGTGAATGTAGTAATTGGCTGCAATAATTATAAAGGCTGAGTGTGATTGGTTCACCACTATTTGTGTACAGAGCCCTGTGCAACCTTCATGGAACCTGGCAAAGGTGAGCACAACCCAGCCCAGCCCTCGAGCAATTTACAGTCTTGTATATAAACAAAACCAAACTACCTACAGTGCAAGGTGTGCCAAAAAAAAAAAAAAAAAAAGATCATATAGGAAGATGAATAAAGCCCAAGAAGTGTTCTTAGCAAGAAAAGATGATAGCCACAGGGACAAATTCTGCACAGAGTGAATAAAATTTTGACAATAGGCTGGGACTACATTCGGGGCAGAAGATTGAGCAAGGGCAAAGGCAGTGTAGAAACCAAAGCTAACCCCTACGACCTTTCTGGCAGTGGTTTGCAGTTTGGGCTGCTATTTAGAATCAAGTGGGAGCTTTGAAAAATAGCGCTCCAGGCCCATCCCAGATCAGCCAATTCAAAGGCTCTAGGGATGAGCTCTAGGTATCTGTTATGTTTTAAGAGTTCCCTGATGTGATTTTAATGGGCAGCCAATGTTGGAAACCCAAGGCAAATAGGGGAACTTAGCAGTTGGATGCTAGAGGCCTATTGTGGGGGGGGGGGTTACCACTGGGAGGTCAAGGGGGATGGGGTGCACTCAGCTGAGACACTCTCATCTGTTGCCGGCCACAGAGGAAGGAACCACATAGCATCACAGAGCAGCAGAGCTGCCAGAAACTCTTAGCTATCACCTGGGTCCATCCTCTTTTCATTATATCTGCTTATTATACAATAATGTCAGAATAGAGTCTTGTGGTAAATGAGCTAAGATGTTGAAAATAAGCAAGAATAAGACCCAGAAAGACCCCATCACTGTTCACTCCCCACTGCAGAGGTTATCTTTGAAAACCATTTAGTTCTTTTCTCTCCTGCCCTCTCTTTACATGTTGACATTCTTAATGTGGGTGAGAATTTCAGTTCGCATACTAGAATGAGAGAAATACCACATTTATTTTTTTTAAGCCCTAAACAAATATAATCTATTCTAAAATCTATCTCACTGAGCTTGTGGGAAATTCCACTACAGCCGATATTATGGTTCCCTCTTACAGTGTTGCACCACCAAAACTGATTTCAGAGGGCTTAATATCCTCCAGAATATTCTAAAAGGGCTCTCTATTTTAGTTTATGCTGACCTGCCTGTCAGGTTCATGGCTCAGATCTGTTTCTCAAAGTTTCTGGGACAAATGTAGGCATGAGGGTGTGACACAATGGCCCCTCTGATGCTCTATCCCACTCAGAGCATCCCAGTTCAGCTCCCATCTCAGTGCTGCACAGATATGGGATCCAGACCTCATTCCTTCACAGCCCCCCATCCCAAGGAGCCCATCCATTTTTTTTTAAGACCAAGCTAGATGGCACCTCTTTCTTTAGGTTTCAGTGTTATTTTTGTTTCTAAAACTTGAAATACTTTCCTGTATCCCTAACCTCTTTTAGGTCATTCCAACACAGTCTCTCCTACTGAATCTAAGTTTTTACAGTTGGATCCCGAGTGATATCATCTTCTGGGTTGACATTCTGAGCTTCCCTTTGCTCCCACGTAGCATGGGTGCTGAACTGGAATCCAGCAGTTTTGACACCAAATCAACTGTGGTATGGCAAAGTGGTGCCCCTTGACAGAAGCAGGGCAAGAGGTCAATTTCAGGATGTGGCAGAAAGACACAGAAAAGGCCAACAAGAGCCTAAATGAGGTATAGCTAGTCACTGAATCCACCTGGCAGTGACCAAGTCAACAAGTTCATAATCGTGGGGGCAGGTGGTTGGGGAAGCCAGGGGAGGAAGACATCATAAGAATATCTCATGCAGAGTCGGGGCTCCCTCCCCTCAAATCCTGCGCTATGAAAACCCAATAAGCTCCTTTATATGTCCAAAGTCATCTTGCAAAGAAATAAGAAAAATAAGTAGAACTCTGGGACACTAGCTTTTTTTACTGAGAGCCATCAAGCAAAACGACAATGGACTATTGAAATCATTACACAAGCCTAGACCATATTTGCTAGATTGAAATAAGTTTCAAAAGGTTGATTTTTGTTGTTGTTGTTGTACAGTGAGCAAACTTAGAGGATGACCAGAACACATTCCAGAATAAAGAAAGCTTTCCTTTGTAATGTTCAAATTATAATGTGACTTCTTTGGTGATTCTGCCATATTTGCTTTAAGGCATAGGGTCTTTTAATATAATTTTAATTATTTCTGTTTCCTCTCTTACCAATTTCCTGGCCACACATTTGCCATTGGGTGTCTACCTTTTTCTTGGTTATTTATAGGACCTCTTTATAAATATTGAATCTAGAACTGTATTACAGACATAGTGATGAGACCCAAAGTGTTAAGTGACTTTTACAAGGTCAGAGCCCTGGATGGAGAGCCCTAGCTATGGAGTTTGGGCCATTTGGGCTCCCAAACCACAACCCAGGTTATCTATCATTACTCAACTCATCTATTGTAAATATAAAATTAGGAAATGGTGGTGACAGAGGTATATAAGTATGAGCAATTATAAGGATGTATCGGTATAACACTGTTTATTCAGTGAATGTGTACTGAGTTCCTAACCTGTTTAGGTCACTGGAATAGGGAATGAAGACAGAACAGGAAGAAGGATAGGTCTGTTCCCACTGGAGTTTACAGACTAGGAGGAGAGGAACACTTTTCATCCCACTACAGCCATCCATGTGTCATCACAAACTGTAGAAGTTGGTAGAAGGAAATGAAAACTTCTGTGAAGCAAGTAATAGCGATGCTGCCCTAGCCAGATGGTTAGGGAAGGCTTCCCCGGGAAGTAGCACTGGAGTTAAGATCTGAAGAATAAGCAGGCTTTATTTAAATCAGAAGAAATGAAGAAGAGCATTCTTAACCACAAAAACTGCTTACACAAAAGCCTCATGCAGGAGGGAGAATTACTCACTCAAGGGACAGAATGAGGCCCAGCATGGTGGGAATTCAGAGTTGGGAGGCAGACAGTGGGGGAATGAAGGGCAGTCAGAGACGATGGTGGAGGAAGGAAGGCAGAGGCTAGAACATACACAGCCTTTGTGTATGCAAAATTATTATACTTGTTATTGTTTGTATTGCAGCTGGATTTCTGGAGCAAGCATTCCTGGCTACAGAGGACTTCCCCTTCCCCCTTGCCCTGTGTGCCATCCCACACTTTCTTAGCCTTCCTAGGGAAAAGTACTGCTGAGAAATCCCTTTTGGGAAGGGAATCCTTCACTATTCCTTTCTAGAACCTGGAAAATCTAATGCATCCTACTCATCTATGGATCCCTTTAGCCATCAGGGCTGAAAATACACTTTGTTCCTTCTGAGGACTGGCAGTCTGTGCAGCACTGTTGTCCTGCAGCAACATTGTGAAATCCTTGAGTCTAGCTTGAGAACACCCACACTCCCACCCTTGGCTTTTTCATTTCTTTTTTTCCACTTTCATTGTTAGATAGAGAAGCTTCTGTTTTTCTTTTCTTTTTTTGTAGAGACAGTCTCACTTTATCACCCTTGGTAGAGACTTTATCACCTTTGGTAGAGTGCCGTGGCATCACACAGCTCACAGCAACCTCCAACTCCTGGGCTTAGGTGATTCTCTTGCCTCAGCCTCCCAAGTAGCTGGGACTACAGGCACCTGCCATAAACACACAGGTATTTTTCTTTTTTTGCAGTTCAGCCGAGGCCGGGTTTGAAACCCCCAACTTCAGCATATGGGGCCGGCACCCTAATCAATAAGCCACAGGTGCCGCCCTGTTTTTCCTTTCTTAAAACTTGCTTTCAGGACAAGACCTAAAAATCATCCTCATTAGATAGAGCCTATCTATCTAAAGACTAGATATTGATATGATCTGAATCCCCTGCAGAAAGGTAGGGACTCTAAGCCAAGGAAAGGCCCTGCCTTTGGGAAAATGACATGGTAATAAATTTGGTTGATTTTGAGGACACAGAAGGTCAGTTATGGCCCTGGAATCTGCGTGCATGTGTGTGTGTGTGTGTGTGTGTGTGTGTGTCTGTATGAGAGAGAGAGAAAGATCAGCTAATTGATTTCAAGACCAGCTACTTTCATTGGGTTACCTCTACAATGTTATAAGGCTTTTGTTATTCACGAATATTTACTTTCAGACACATGGGGAGGTCATCTTTCTCCCCTCCTTGACGTTGGGCATGGTGTTGTGGGGTGGTCAGGCCCACGAGACACGCGTGGACACAAGAGATGTTTGCCATGACTGATTTCCTAGACTTCTCCCTTTGCTGCTACAGTCTTGGATGTACATATTGATATGTGGGTCACTGAGGAAGTTTTGACAGACTATATCCTGGTTTGTTATTTCGCTTCCAAGAAATATAATAGACAGCGCCCTTTCTGAGTGACCCACGTAAATTTCAACTTGCTAAACTTATCAGTGTTGCTGGGCAAGCTTCATTTGTTTCTGTCCACGCAAATTTTAGGTTTCTTGGTTTTTGTGTATCTCAAAACGTTGGTAATGACCTGTATATGGACGAACTGTAAGTCTGTGGTTGCCTGAATTGCTCTGCCCACACCTGGAGGATAGCTCTGTCCTTGTTCATGGAGGACTTCACAGGAAGAAGATGAACCTTGACGCCAGTAGGCTACTGGATTCAGGGGCTGCCTGCTGCTGTAGCATTCCCTGGCCCACTTGACTAACACACATGCTTTTTTAGGAACTCAGAAACATCAATGTGCCCACACAAATCATTCGTGTTTATGTGTGGGGAGTGTTTGTTGGGGGAAGGGTGAGTGTATGTCTGAAAGAGAAAGAGAGATGGAGAAAGACAGAGAAAAGACTACCGATTTATGGTGAGGGTTTGGTTTTAGAATAGGATACAATTTCTTTAACCACTTGATTGAGCCAGTTTGGGACTTTCAGCTGTCAACTGCACAAATAGATATATAAGCATGTATAAACAACACTTGGTTTACATAAAAGTTTATGCACAATATAAGACATAGTCTCATATTTTTTGCTTTTGCTCTGGTAAATAAGTATAGTATGGTCTTCTATAATCCACACATAATATTTTTAAAATTTGAGTTAAGAAGTCCATTAAAAACTTGAGACAATACTGCATCTTTAAGATACATTCCAGATTGCCTTCTGAGTCACGGGCCACGTACATTGTACATTCATACCAACAGCATAAGAAAAGGCCAGAGCTAGCCTTAGTTTTATATTTCCTGAGTTTTCTTGATTGCTGTCTGACCCTTCATGTTGTTCCAACATAGAGTGATTTTTAAAGGAGAATTTAATTTAATATAAGTCTGAATATCCTTTGGAATGCTAGAAACCAGCATTACTGCAGCAACGCTAATGAAAAACACAAGTTCTGTGTACCCATTTGTGGTCAGAGCCAGCATTCCAGCCCTGCTCTCTCGTGGCTGCTAGCACTCCATCGTGCTCCTTTTCCCAGCCTTTTGCTATTCTAGTTATAGATGTCAGAGGCTGTGGCCCACGTGGTATGCTAAACAGCCCACTGCTTACAGCAAGCTCTTACAGCTCAAGTGCAAAGACTTTGAACTCATAAAACACACCACCACCACCACCACTAAATGGAAGAAGTCTCAGAGGATTTCCTACTAATGTGCCGGCAGATAGAAGTGCCCGTACTTTAAAACATCCTCCATGTGCACATGGACACATTCTTATATTCATTCCAGACAAAGAGCACAGCACCTTCTAGAAGAAAACTCATACAATCGGGCTGGGGCCGATTCACTCACATGTTTTATCACCGGTGTGGAATGCCAGTAACAAGAGCAATCATTTGTTTGTGAATTCACGGAAGACTGGACTTTCACACTGGAAAGGGACTTCCCAATGAATACCAATGGGGAGACATGCTGTGTATTAGCATATCTTATCTGCCCTTGTTTTGAAATTAAACAGAGTTGTGGTTGAAAGGGGAAAGCACAGATTGCCTCTGGACTGGCTTTTTAGAAAAGTGGCATTTAGAATGAGGTTTAACTATGTAGGCAGACTCCAAAGTGAACTGTTAAGATCCTTGGGCTTACAGAAGACAGTTTTCCCCTCCACCGTTTGATAACCGAATTTCTTAGTCACCATTATTCTTTCCTGAAGACAACTTGTTCTTGGATACACTCCCTTTCTGTTTTGCCTGAACTTACTTAAATATAAATCAGGAGAATTTTGAACTGTAGCAAAGGCAATTCTGCCAAGCCAAATTAAATTCAATGTGTATTTACTGAACATATACTATGCACCCAAAGCTAGTCTAAGCCCCTTGGGAGATGAGGGGGGAGATAGATAAATGGACAGCAACATAGAGATTGAGATCAAGATAGAGATGGAGCTGGAGATAGATGAATAAGACAATGAGAGAAAAATTAAGGTACTATGACTTAAGATCAATGAATATTCTAAAAGTTCTAAGAAGGAAATGATAAGCATGAGCTGATGTATTCAAAGAAGATAGGGAGGGTCGAGGTGAGTCTTCATTTAAATTTGACAGAATAGGGAAGGCATTCTGAAACCTGAAGGCATTTGTTTATTTAGCATAGTGATTAAGGGTGTGGGCTCCGTATTATCAAAGTATAATTTTCTAAACGTTAAAAGCTTGACTCTCATAAAAGTATATAGTGCATACCCTTTAAAGATCTACTTAGCTCATTAATGAGGGAATCAGTAAAGCTGACTCAACATAATATAGGGGAAATCAAAGTATGTGTCGTTAATGAGACTCAGAATACTAGAATAAGATTGCTGACTGGAATCTACAGAATAAGAATACTAATTTTTCGGTGCTTCCTTTCCAACTGGACACAAATCATTTGCACAAAAATCATTTGTAATTTGAAAACCTTCATTAAGTTAAAATAACGTCACAAGATTCTAGATCCTAAGTGATAATCAACTGTAAGTCAAACAAAAATGCGTGTCCCTGGACAGTCAGGTGCTCCCTACTGAGGCCTGTTTGCCAACGCTCCTCTTTGGCATTGAAAGGGCACAATATTGAAAGGATCTCCAAGTTTGGGGTACTTATTTTTAAAAAACAGTATTCAGGCAGAAGGGAATTCTACTCTTGTCCCACCAATTGCAAGTTGCTAATGTGGCAAGGTGCCTTAACTTCTGGGTTCCTTTGGTTGTTTATCTAGAACACATTGGCAGTGTTCATTCTTGGTACCTAACGTTGTAGTAGGGATCAGAGGAGACCTTATACAATGTCAGTGGTTTGCATAATGCTTCACGCGTAATGCCTAGGGCTCAGGGTACCTTTCCTCATACACTAGGGAAAGATCACAAGCAAAAACCCGCACGTAAGAGTGAGCACGAAGTTTTGAGGGCATCGCATAGGCCAGCCTGGCTGGAAGGGAGAATTGAGAAATAGAGAAAGATAAATTTAATAAAGAGTCTTTAGCCACATTAGAGTAGATTTAAAATTAAAATTAAGAGAAAGAATGAGAAGTGCACAGGCATTTTACTATTTACAATAAAACTTTGTGCTGAAGTCAGATGAGAGCTACTGCTATTGTGTGTGTGTGTGTGTGTGTGCTATATTATGATATGGGAAATGCAGAGTTTGGGGGGGAAATTAACCCAGCTATCCATAGGGCAGCCTGGAACAAGGAAAGTCTGTGGTTAGAGAAGAGCGTTAGAAAGCAATAAAGTGTTGAGAAGTCAAAAGCAAGGAAGGAACCACAAGTGAGTAATATAGATTGTGAAACTGAATGGAGGAATGGTGTTGCCTTTGATATTAACAGGAAACTTAGGAAAAAGAAGATTTTAAAGATGAGAAATTCTGTTTGCAACTATATTTGAGAATCAGGCATGTGGACTTGAACCATGCGGCAGGCAGTGGGAGACCAGGATTTGCTAAGAAACCCGTGGTGCAGACATCAGCCTTAGAGGTCACTCACACAGACGTGACAGACAAAGCCCTAGAAGTCAGTAAACCCCTTGTGCTTTTAGCAGAGGGACAAGGATAATACGTATGTCCCTTTCTCTCTCTCTCTCTCTAGCTCTTTTTTATAAGGTACATTTTTTCCAAAGAATGAAAACAGGAGAGTGATGTAGGAAGGAGAAGAATGTAGACTGTGTTGAACGCGTCCCCCAGCTCACGGAGGACGATGAAGACAGAGCACATAGGAGTGGGTTGCCTGCACCATTGAGTGGAAAATCTCTGAGATACATTGAATGCATCAGCTTATGTTCACGCTGAGTTAAAAATAACCAGCACGAGGTGGTCTCCCAATGGGAGCATTTCCGGGGGAGGAAGGACAGCCTGAAGTGTAGGGGAGACTGAGGGTGATGGGGTCAGAGAATGTCATGTTTTCGGCTTGGTTTGCTCCCAAAACAGCCCTGACACAAAAATGTGGGAGCAAGCAGTTTATTTAGGAGGTGATCTCAGGAAGAACCTGAAGAGGAATGGATAGTGGGCTCAGGGCAGGAAGGAAGCTGATGCAGGCCCATTCATCAGCAAGGTCGCATGTGGGCAGCTAGGAACCCAAGAGGACCCAAGGAGAACAGGACTGAGAGTTGGCCCACCCGAGGAGTGAGTTGCCAGGATATTTATCCACCACATCTAGGCTGTTGGTTGGAGGATTTTCCCTCTTTCTGGATTTTAACTCCTCAGTACTTCTGGTCTACCTGTGCCTGCAACCAGAAAAAGCCTTGTGGAGAGAGTACAGGGCTGGCAAGTGCCGAGGGGCTCCGGGTGGGGCAGCCATGGTGTTTGGAGAGCAAAGATGCTGCAGCCAGACTGCCCGGGTGTGAACTTGGCCAGTTGCTGCTTTTGAGAATAACTCGGGGTGGGGCCTTTGGGGTCCTCCGATACAATTCCTGTTCAGCTTGCTTCAGGTTTCCGTAGAGGGACCTCTATCACCTTCAAAAGCCAAATTATCTGCTGGGAATCTAATATAATTATTAGACGTTTTAGTCACTTGCTGTGTGCCAGACATTGCACAATGTACTTTGCACATGCGACAGGGCAGGATGTCCATCCCCCCGCCACAATCTGCTTTCTTCTCATCCTCAGATGAGGCTGGTGGTGGAGGATCTTTGTTACCTTGGCATAAAACCTCACTGATTAGTAGCATAATTCTCCTTCTGTAAAGATGAGTAATATTAGGAGAAGCCATTCTCGAAATACTCCAAAGGCCTGAGAATCCACAGGTGCTTTTTCAGGATAGATTTGTGGATTACAGTTTTCATGACATGGACACTGTTGCAATCCCCGAATCCAGAAGATGGCTCTGCCATATGCAGTTTCTCCCCCCACCCTGCCCCATGCATGTCCAAGGAGCCTTTATCCTCTATTCTCTCTCCCTCTTCTCCTCTCTCCCCTCTTAGTTTTCTACCTCCTGGCTCCCTTCATAATTCTGGCTCTGTTCTTGCAGCACTCGGCAAAGCTCGCTGTTTCCTCCACTGAGGTCCCCCCAGCCACCCCTCTGCTCATGGCCACGTACTCTGGGTTCTGGGAAGACAGCCACTCCCTGTCATTACTAGCCAAGCTTTCCATAGCAACAGCCATTGGTTCTTTATACCTCACCCGTACCTTCACAAGAGACCCTAAATTAGCCTCATTCGAAATTACCCGTCAGGGTTTATCTCCTGTTTCCTACAAGATCCTAACTAACATGGCATGGAATTGACTATGGGCAATTAGTGGCAAAGATAGAACCACAAATGTTAGCAGACCTTAACACTCTGAGGTTCCAAGTGGACCCTATCAGAGGAGAGTGACTGATCCTGGAGAAAAAGCATTTTCAGAAGGGATATTGTGACTTCATTTTTTTACTCAACAAATACGGAACGTTTACTGCTATGTGCTAGGCACTGTTCTGGGTGCCAGAAATACAGTATGAAAAAGACACAATTTCTACCTTCGGCAGGTATATTCTCCCAGGAAAAAAGGAGTCAGAAATATCACAGACTCATTTAAATAAAAAGGATAATTTCAGATCATGTGACATAGCATTTTTAATGTGCCAGAGATTGGGGGGGAATACTATGTTGGGTTAGATGGCTAATGAAGGTTCTTATGAATTAATATCTAAGCTAACTGGGCACATTGCTCGGCCTGACTGAGACATTCCCATCTTGAGGACTCCTCAGATCATTGAGGGTAATTTGAAAGGATACCATAGGAACACATGAGCAGGCTTGGCGCCTGTGGCTCAAAGGGCTAAGGCGCCAGCCACGTACACCTGAGCTGGCAGGTTCGAATCCAGCCCGGGCTCGCCAAACAATGATGGCTGCAACCAAAAAATGGCCAGGCGTTGTGGCGGGTGCCTGCAGTTCCAGCTACTTGGGAGGCAGAGGCAAGACACTCGCTTGAGCCCAGGAATTGGAGGTTGCTGTGAGCTGTGATGCCACAGCACTCTACCCAGGGTGACAGCTTGAGGCTCTGTCAGAAAGAGAGAGAGAGAGAGAGAGAGAAAAGAAAGAAAGAAACAAAGAAACAAAGAAAGAAACAAAGACAGACATGAGCAAGAAGGAACGTTGAGTTATTGAAATCTGCAGATTAAAGTTCCAGGGACCTATTCGCACACAAAACTGGGTTGTATATGTCTTCACCCTTATCATGTGATGTCTCCAGTAGTTCAAGAAAAAGTGATAAATCAAACAGTTGCTATAGTTTTTCCTGAACTTAGAGAGACTGACCCTGGTCAAAATGACGTGAAGATGCTTTTTGTTTGGGTTCTGCAAACAGAATGGAAATGACTTTTGGCCATGGGGTCTGAGGGTTTTCTGAGAGTGAAATGTGAGGGAGAGCCCTTATGTGCTAATAAACTTCTGTTTGCTGGAAAGACTTTTCGTCAACAAACTGTAAGAGAGGCAGAATATAGTCAGAGGAAGTTGCAAGATGGGGGCTATTTTACTATTTTACAGGAATTAGAACCAAATCCAAATGGCTTGTAGTTCAGCCATCTAAACATCATCTTAAACATCTGGATATGCACCCATCTCTGGTCTAGCTTGGAGCCACTGTAACTTTCACATGAGATCCACTGTAATCTCCTAATTAATGTCTTCACAAAAACCACAATGCAGGCAGTAGCTGAATTCCAAAAACAAGTTTTCTGCTGTCAAGGAATCGCAGTATTCCCACCTATGATTGTGTCTCCAAACTTTAATTCCATTCCACCTCTCTCCTGTTGGCCCCATAGCCACCTGCGTCTCTCACCCTCAAGCAGCTGGCTTCTTCCCCTAACAGCACTTTGATTACAACTCTGCATGAGGTTAGTTTCTAGAGTAAGCTGGCTCAGGGCTATGAGAAGTGATCTCCATTGACCGTGGCAACTTATGGATGGAGCCACTCATGGTGGCATTGTCAAAGTATTATAATAGTCAAATATTTCACTAAATATTTAAACACTTACACATACCTAATGTACTTAACTTCTTTCCTAAGGAACTTGCTGTCTCCCTAATGTAATGACCACAGCTTGGTAGCATAAGCCTTTTTCACGTACATGATATATGAAAGTTTATGATTTTCAGACTTTTTGTTCTCAGTATTTCTTTATATTCTTAAAATCATGAAGGCTCCCAAAGAGCTTTTGTTTATATGGGTAATATCTACCAAAATTTGTGATGTTAGAAATTAAAATTGGTAATTTTTTTCTGTTTACTTACAATAGCAATAAGCATATGTTAATGTAAAAAAATCATACTTTTGTGAATAAAAACTACATTTTCCAAAACCAAATACATTTAGTGGGAAGGGTAGTGTTGTTTTACATTTTTGAAAATCTCTTTAACTTAGTATCTGGTTTGGCAGAACCCAGCTGGGCTTCTGTTTCCATTTCCATCTTTGGTCTGTCGAGGTGCTCCTTTTCTTTCCTAGTTGATGGGAAAGTGGCACCAGGGGGAAAGACTTTGGTGTGGTGGGGGAATAAAAAACTCTCTAATCCCAAGCAGGACCATGAGATTTGAAGAGTACAGAAAAAACAGGCTGGGGATGTTGTAATTTCACAATTTTACCTTTTGGATCTACAAAGACAGACTTCCAGTAGTACAGCTGGGTGAGAACTCAGAGGTCGCATGACCAACCCTTCAATCTAAAAAATATGTTGACTTGATGACACGTTATTGGGGAAGTCTGGCCAACACCTGGGGGTGAAGCCCAAGCACAGAATGATGAGTCCCAAGAAGGACGAAGGGGAATGGTGTGGATTTCCCATCCCCTATCAGACCTCCGATTTTTTTTTATTGCTGAGGTGTTCTCCCCAGCAGCATTGGGCCCCATCCAGTGAATATATGTTCAGCTAGCCACTTAACAAACTCAAGCTGCGGTTTTAGGGCTGATAAATAATTATGTTAATTAACAGGTTGGAGGAAAAATATGATGTTATTCCTGTGGAATGCTCTGGAAAGCTGGAAACACTTAACTGCAAAAACTACATGTGGTGAAATAACCAATAATTTGCTTAAAAACCCCACATCTGGTTTGCTGGCTCAAAGCAGGGGTTAATAGTCTTTTGAGGGCAGGCAGTGTCGGAGAGAGGTCCCAGGATAAACAGCCAAAGCTTCACGGCAGGAAATATGCTTGTTCTTATAGCACAAGCATTTACATTGGCTTTGAACCAGGATGAAACATACAAGAAATTGTTCCGTTTGCCTCTTTCTTCTCTTCCTAACATGCGGTTCGAAAATGACTTGCTCACATTTATACACTTGAAGATGGGAAAGAGTTAAGAGATAGCCAAGTAAGAATAATAAAATAATTATAGGCTCCACACTCCCAAAAGGATGGAACAAACACACCATGGTAGTGAAGAATAGACCAGTAAGTTTGAATGTTATATGCATAATTATTTATTATAAGAGGCACACTGATTTGACAAATGCATACTGAGCATCTTCCTTACACAAAGTAAACACATGAAAGTATTAACTAGTATACAGGTGAGTCATCTGTGGTTCCAGATTTCCAAGAGAAAATAGCTCAGGAGAGAAACTAACATGAATATATCCTATATGCACAGTACAGATCCCAATGTGATATGTGTCATTAGAGAGAGAAACAGAGTGCTATAGCTGGGCAAGAAACTTGTAAAATCACAGGAGTCCCTCAACATTCTCCTGTCAACAGTGGTATTTTAGCTGTGGCATAAAAGATGAGTAGGATCCCAAACAGGTAGGAATAACAGCAAAATGGCACTGGGAGGGGGCACACCTGCACATCCACAAGGGGGGGGGCAAGAAGAAATCAGAGGACAGAGAGTGAAGCTGTTGGTGGGTAGGATGCAGAATAGATGTAAAGAATGTGGGGACGTTAATCAGAGTAAAGCCATCACTGGCGATGCCCTCTGAAACAATGATCTGGGGGCAGCAGCCTTGGGTATGATAGAGCAGAACCACACAAGCCTGAGGCCTAGAACGATATTCTCATTAAGGGCCAGGAAGCCCTGTATTAAGGGCCCTTAATACAGGAGGTGCTGTATATTGACCATTATCTGCCAGATTATGTCTGTAACACAATGATTGGTTGGCTATGAAAGCCAAGGGAAGGGAAAGAGTTGAAGATATTTTCCTAAGCCCCATCTGCAGAGACTAAAAGAATGTGCTTGAATTTCTGGGCCACCAGTGGCTAAAAATTAGGGTATAAAAGGCAGACACAGAAGGCAAGAGAAGGAAGAGTGCTGGTGCAAGGAAAACACGAGAAGTAGTCTCTTTGTGTCCCTTAGACCCCTCAGCGAATCCCTACACACTTCGGCCAGAGAGAGGTTAAGAAACACAGAAGTGATGATAGCAGCTGCCCACCCTGCGTATGCTAAAGGTATTCAATGACTTCCCACTGCTTTTAGAATAAATATCAAACTTCAACTTTGCCTCCAAGCCCCTACAACTTTTTCTGGTTCTGGTCCCCACCCACCCCTCCAGCACACCCTTCTCCCTCTGTCTGGGCTCCAGTCTGTGCTCTTTTTCCATCCCTTGGACCTGCCCTGTTCCCTCCTGCCACAGGGCCTTTGCCCTGCTTGAGGACAGTTTCTGTCCTCCTTCCAGTGACCTCTCTTTAGGGAGCCTTTTGGACTTCTCTGGTTGGCTGCATTGAATTCTCCCACTATATGGCACCTTATGTCTTCCTTTTCCAGACTCATTGCAGTTCCAATTGTATAGCTTCTTGTAAAAGCATTTGATTCATGCTGGTTCTTACAGGAAGATGCAAGCTCCTGACAGGGAACCACTGACAGGGTCACCACTGCATCCTTTGTTTTCTGCACAGTTCCTGGCACTTAGCAAACTCTCAGTGTGTAGTAGTTAAGAGAATGCACAGGAAAGAATGATATAAAAATGCTCTTGCCTGCAGTATTTCACTTGATCCTCATTACATATCTATGATGTAGATATTATGTGTATAAGCTTAGTTTTACAGAGAAATGTTAAAATAGTGAGCACCCCTCTCAGAACTGTGCAGTCAGTGGCAACAGTGTAGCCGAAAGCTGGTACTCTACATCACAGATGCCTCTTGGGGGCAGAATCCTGTCACAAGTGCTAAACAGGGTGGTGGCTCCATGTGAGCCTAGAAGGTCACAAATGCCAAATGCCACAGAGGAGCCAGAGGAGAGAGAGATGGTGACATCACAAATGGCCTTTTAGAGACCAGCATCAGAAGAATAATGCAAATGAAAGTCAGACTGTGAGTTTTTAAAGTTGGATAAAGGTGAGCTTTAAGAGTGGTGTGCAAAATAATTTTAATAGCTCATGCATGTAGTCCAGAGGGAAGCTGAAAAAAGATTATTTGTGGATGGAAAAGAGCATAAACAGCTCAGGGTAGAATCCACCCCAGATTCATGAAAGGATAAAACAGAATCACACTTCATATAGGAGAAAACCAGACCTCTGTTCCAAGATTACTTACAAAAACTATAAATGGCAAAAAAAAAGGGGGGGGGACAAATACCTTTATTAACAGCAATCAAAGATAGAAAAATTAGAATTAGCAGCACCATTTTTACTTATGAAACTGGGACTATGTATAAAAAAAAGCACACTTGACATTGCATTACTATTTATCTTCTGATGTGTAGAATAACCCTTACAGAGTATAGTACTACTGTCCAGAGAATGGGGTAGACTTCATTGTGGTGGAGAATGAATATGGTGGGTGTCCCAAGGAGGAAAAATAACAATTTTCTTCTTTACTTGGTGGCTTCTTCTGAGGATGTGAGCATGAAAAATCATCTGCTGTACAAACTGCTGCTCTATAGCACAGAACGAGAATGGATGATTTGCTCTCAGGGGAGGGGAGGAATCTCCTAGTTTTAAAAACAAGAAAAAATAGATAACAGTATGCTGCCCATACAGATAATTGTCATATACAATGAATATTGCCATTGAAATAAAACAAACCAGTGGAAAGACTCTAATTTTAAAAGTATTAATTTTAAAAAACATAGTTATAATTCACTGATGAAGCCTGTCGATATTCTAATCAAAGTACTTATAAGGACATAGCCAATGAAAGAGGAAAACGTCTTACATTTGAAATGATACTAGCAAGCAAATTACTGTTGGAATTAGGGAATATTTCCATTATGTAAGAACTGTAAAATAGTAGTATGTGATACATGTTTGCTCATCTGAAACAAACTACCCCATCCACCCTAAAGAAGAGCCAGAGGCCCCGTCTCACCTGCTATCAACCCTTTGACTGAAAGACATGATCCCCATTAACTTGAAAACTCTCTTTCCATTGCAGGAGTGGCATTTTTACTCTCCTGACCATCCACTTGTCACCTTTCTTTCTCATCATGAAGGGGCAGTTCCTACCCTCAAAACAGCATACTAGAAGGGAGCTTGTATATGGTGTGGCCTAGGAGCTATAGACTTATCCAGCAAAATTCAGTTAAATATGCCTGCTGTGCTGAGGAGGTTTTTCCAGTTGTCAGAGAAGTAGGCAGAGAGAAGAAAAGAAGACTACCCTCCTCGGTGCAGTGGAACTTGACCAGGTGGGATGGGGGCCTGGCCAGGAGCTGTAGATGGGGGATGATTCTCCTGCCCTATGGGAAAGCAGGGAGCAGAGACTAGGGCAGGTCAGCACTCCATCAACAGTTCCTAGGGCCAAACAACCTCCCTGGGCCCCTATAACCTTCTCTCCTAGGCTGGAGAGAAGATACAAACAGAAAGATGCAAAAGACCACAAAGCAAAGGAACTGGCAACTCCTCCTAGAGCAATTTGGAATAGCAGACACAGATATGTCCAAGCAATGAATGGAAGAGAATAAGCTGCCAATTTTTTTTGTTTATATAATTGTTAAAAACTTTTGATGAAATGTTTAAATGGATATTTAATGAATTATAACTATGCTTTTAAATGCTTTTTAAATTAGAATCTTTCCACTGGTTTATTTTATTTCAATGACAATATTCATTATATACAACCATTATCTGTACAGGCAGCCGTTGTGGGAGAGGCAATGAAGAAGACATTGTCATACAGTGTAAATGAAGACATAAACTGCCAGAAACTTTCAGGAAATAATTCACTTTTACCTACATTCATCATTGTAGTCTCTAAACTACTTTATGGCTTAATACAATACAAGAAGGATTTTTTTTTGTAGATATAGTTGTATAATAAGGCTGCACTCTAACGACATGGGGGGGGTACTTATAATATAACTCTAAATCAAAAAGACAAGGCACAGGTTTCATTTTAATACAAGACAGTATCAGTTTTTCGAAACAAATGAAAAGCAAGTATAGACATAGAAAAAAAGATCAGAAAGAAAAGAGAACATGGAAGAAACATGTTTAAATATTCACAGTGGTTATGACTAAAGATTTAGGATTATCCATAAAGCAGGGTTTGTTATCCTTTTATAATAAAATATATCAATTAATAAAAGAACTGTGGGGAGATGTTTCTAAGACATAACCAGAGAGGGCAGCCAGGAATGGAGGGAGGAGAAGGGTGCATGCCCAGCACCTGCACACACGAGCACGTGGTGACAATGGTAGAAATTAAGACATGTCAGAGACAACTTTCTTTACCCCCATCAGGTCCCTAGAATACCATTTAAAAACACTGAGGACCCAGCAGGCAAATTCACACATAATGGACACTTAACAAATCAATCATGGAACAGTTTTTTTAAGAGAAGTTTTATAGAATGATCTCATTCCAAATGGTGCTCATGGACCCACACTCTGAAGTAATGGGAGAACTGTCATCATGGAAAGACTTGATGGAATGGTATATTAAACATTAGAAAAGCATTGAGATTTAAAAAAAAAAAACACTTTAAAGTCTGACTCAGAGACGAAGGTCCTTCAGCTCCATGCTGGAGGGTGTCGCTGCACAAGTCACTGTAAATGGGAGCCATCAATCACACTGCATCGTTGTGTGAATGAGAGAAGCCCGAGGAGGTGGGGTTTCTGAGCTGGAGGCGGAGTTTCCCAGTCTGGGCACCTGCCTGGCAGTGTTTCTGGGCACTCTTCTTTCTCCTAACAATGTCACTACGTATCAAGCACTATTGAAAGAGGTTTTTTGTTGTGTTTTGTTTTGTTTTTCCAGATCAGATTATTTTCTAAAGATTATTCTCTAAAAATCTTGACTAAAGTATGTTTTACTTTTAATGCCAGCATTTCCATTTTTTTAAATATTTTTTTAGAACACTCAAAAGATTTTTCAAATTGGGAAAAAACTTAATATTTGAAACCCACTTTCCAAAGACAACACCTACGTGTGAAAGTATCCATAAAATGTTAAAATCAACATATTTTGGAATGTACTTTAGATATATTAGGTGTCATGGGGAAAGAGACCTTCATTTTCCTAAAATGTCTACAGTCATGGACATGCATGTCTGTTACATGGTGTGTGTGTGTGTGTGTATGCCCACTGTACTCATGTGTATTACAGTAAGAAAGAGAAAGGATGATTCAAGAAGCTATACAAAAACATAGAGGAAGTGCTGCCTAGACCCACACCCCTTCTGCCGACCAGTAAAGGATCAGGCCAAGTTTTGTAGAAGTGGCAAACCATGAATTATCGGTAAAAGATATTTACATTTATTTCTAAGGAAACACACATACTCACATAGCAACCAATAATTAGTTAAGTAACATAAAATATAGACTATGTGTGGATAAGAAAATAATATGCACAAAAGATTTGTAACAGATGTCTATAACATATAAAAATAACAGATCTACTAATAAGAAACTGAATAAAATTCATCTAGAAAATGGACTTCTATAGAGCCATTTCAAATTCTGATTCAGATCTTTATTGATATTGATAGATATGCCTAAGGCAACTCTGAGAGGAAAAATGAAGCCATATTAACTACACATAGGATGATCCTGTTTTATAAATATAACCTATAGGACTGTTATTTATTAATATGTGTATTGCATAGGAAAAAACTGAAAAAATGTACCCTATGATGTAAACCCTGGTTGTTTTTAAGTGATTCAATTAAATTTCTATTTTGCTATAATTGTTGGAATTTTTAACAATTTAAAAGTGTTATTTTAATATCTATAAGCAAAATAAAACTTTTTTCATTTTCAGAAAAGTAACCAAGCATATTTCCCACCAAAAAAATGCTTACCAATCTTAGCAATAAGAAATG
This sequence comes from Arctocebus calabarensis, assembly GCA_963573935.1. Classification (NCBI taxonomy): domain Eukaryota; kingdom Metazoa; phylum Chordata; class Mammalia; order Primates; family Lorisidae; genus Arctocebus; species Arctocebus calabarensis. The sequence goes on from CAUYON010041029.1 coordinate 50,432, forward strand.
ATTAACAATTACCTTTATTCCTTTCCATCATGAGTTCAAGTAACATGTTCCTATCCCTACCTCCTACACTAGCCTTTAACATTCAGAACTTGCAGAGCTTAGGAAAGACACACAAACAGCCCCATTGTACAAGACACCTTGGATCACTGATTAAAAATCTTAATTAGGAACTGCTAACCACCACATACTCTTTTCTCTGTGGACTTTCTTAACTTTCTCATATGAAATCTGACTTTGACAACACTTTTTAAAGTTATAAATAAAGGTAAAGCTTGAGTGGAAAGCCAAGTAATTATTTCAGCAGAATTAAAATCATTGTGGGTAAGGGTGTTGAGCCAACTGAAGTTGAATTGATTTAAAGGAGGTTTAAATCAAGACCTCTATAGGAAGAACTAGTTTGCAAAACAATTACAGCTAATACACTAGGTAAACAAAGATTTAATGTCAGAATAATATTCACCACTGTGTTTGGTTAGTAGAATGAAATGTTTTTCTTCTTCTAATCCTTCTTTTGAGATAGACAGCAACCACAGAGATCTATTATGGAATTAAAATTAATTCATAGGAATTCCAGGAAGATGGCTGACTGGTAGCAACCTTCATCAGAGGCTCCTGAGCAGAAGAAGAAAAACTGGACAGAATCAGACTCTATGAAGCCAAAGGTGGGGAGCTGAGCCAAGAAAGAAGTTTGGCAAGCTGTTAACTCTAAGGGAGCATTCAAGAAAACAAATTTCAGGTACAAAGCCTATCGACTAGAGGACAGGAGACCCCCGCCTCCCCCAAGCAGGAGGCCAGCTGTAGGCTATGTGCAAATGAGCAGGAACAAAAGACCTGCCATTTTACTGCACTGGAGAGAGCTGCTAAACTCCAGGTCTCTTTTTCCAGGAAGGTCCCAATTGTGAACCTAGACACCACCCTGCCAGGCATAAAATTGAACAGATATTTTTCCCCACAGGTCCAAACTCTCAGTCCACCCTGTCCCCCTTGCATGGCGGTCTGAAGTTCTACCCCCACAGAGCACAGAGTGTTTGGTCTTGTCCTAAGAGATCTGGGCATAGTGTGGACTGCCAACCATCAGGATAGACCCTGTGACTAATGGGGAAGAAAGAGGGTGTGAGAAGAAAGGGATGCTCAGCAGGAGGAGGAGCAGTCCCCTGGTTATGACTATGCCCAGCCAGTGGTGGTGTTGACCCTTGGTTTGGGCTATGTGTGGCAGGATGGGGTAAAGAACCCCAGCTCTGATGGCACCCATAGCAGGAGAGTGCTTGCCTCATGTGGACTGAGTTCAGCAGACAGGGCTGGTCCCTAACCCCTTCTAGGCCTGTGAATAGAGGCTTGCTAAGTGTGGACTGAGACCTGAGAGCAAGGGCATGATCCCCTGATTCCAACAGAACCCTCAAGCAGTGGCTTGCTGGGTGTGAACCAAAGCCTGAGGACTAGGACGTGGTCTCCAACTCCAGCAGAGCTGGTAAGCAGAGGCTTACTGGGTGAGGAGTAAGACCTACAGGTGGGGTACTGTGCCCTACCTCTAATAGCGCCTACAAACAGAGGCTTTCCAGGCAGTGGACAGAGACTGGCAGGAGGGGCATGCCCCCTGACTCCAACTCATCTGGCAAGCAGAGGCTACCTGGGTGTGGACTAAGACTGGAGGGCAGGACCAGTGCCCTGACTCCAAAAGAGCCTGAGAAAAGAGGCTTGCCAGGCACTGGATTGAGACTGGCAGGCAGGGGCAGTGTCCCTTGACTCCACCTGGTCTGGCAAACAGAGGCTAGCTGGGTGTAGACTGAGACCAGTGAGCAGGGGAGTGGCCCCTGGCTCCAACTGGGCCTGTGAGCAGAGAAGCAGACAATAGTGTGGATAGAGTCTGGTGGGCAGGTGTGTGGATCCCTGGCTCCAATCGTGCTGATGGAGACCCTTTAGTCCCTCTCTGTTGAGCAGGGTTTGCACTGCCTAAAACAATATAATTGGAACCTGTGTCAGGGGCCGTCCACTCAGGGACATTCTGAGGTTGACCTTCGAAGTTCTATAGCGAAAATGAACTTAAGGGTGGGGCTGGGTGCCATAGCTGTTTGTATCTCTTCACAGCTGAGATGCAAACCTAATACTGTGACTTCTTAGGATAGGGTAGACTTTGGCTGATATCAAAACAAAGCCAGCTTGTGCTATCTCACCAAGTAGATTCCTAGAGTCTCCAGCCAAAATTCTGAAAGAGGCCTTTGTAAGACTGTAGGGGATAAGCCACAATTACAAAGCCTAGTGCTTTTGTAAGGGGCTGATTAACTCTACTACCTGGGACCACCAATTCAATCTCCCCTTACCAGTTTTAATAACCAAATGGTGAAAAATAAACATGTGGTGGAACCAACAGAAGAACTCTGGCAATGTGAAAAATCAGAGTAGATCAACTCCCCCAAGGAATGACAAAGGAGATACAACTGAAGATTGCATGCATAGACAAATGGCACAAATGTCAAAAATAGAATTCAAGGCTTGGCACCTGTGGCTCAATGGGCTAAGGGGCTAGCCACGTACACCTGAGCTGGCAGGTTCGAATCCAGCCTGGGCCCGCCAAACAACAATGACGGCTGCAACCAAAAAATGGCCAGGCATTGTGGCAGGTGACTTTAGTCCCAGCTACTTGGGAGGCGGAGGCAAGAGACTCGCTTGAGCCCAGGAATTAGGAGGTTTCTGTGAGCTGTGATGCCACAGCACTCTATCCAGGGTGACAGCTTGAGGCTCTGTCTCAAAAAAAAAAAAAAAATAGAATCCAAAATATGGATGGCAAATAAGATGAATAGAATGGAAGAAAAGTTAGAAGTGGAAATCCAAAGAGTAGTTCTAAAGTTGTCTCACCTGTGGCTCATCAAGTAGAGTGCCGGCCCCATATACTGAAGGTGGTGGGTTTAAACCTGGACTTGGCCAAACTGCAAAAACAGAAAAAATAGCCAGGCATTGTGGTGGGCACCTGTAGTCCCAGCTACTCGGGAGGCTGAGGCAAGAGAATTGCCTAAGCCCAGGAGTTGGAGGTTGCTGTGAGCTGTGTGATACCATGGCACTCTACTGAGGACGATAAAGTGAGACTCTGTCTCTACAAAAAAAAAAAAAAAGAAAGAAAGAAATTAATGGGGAGGGCAATTAGTGGGATCATACCTATGGTGCATCTTAGCAGGGTACTGGTGAAACTTATTAAATGTAGAATATCATTGTCTTCATATAGTGATTAAGAAAATGGCATGAAGGCTATCTCTAACAGTATGATCAAAATATTTCTGATTGTATATGAAGTAAGCACATTGTGCCCCATGATTGCACCAATGTACACAATTATTATTTAATAAAATTATTTTAAAAAAAGAAATTAATGAATTCAGGTGGCACCCATAGCTCAGTGGGTAGGGTGCCAGCCACCTACACCGAGGCTGGCCGGTTTGAAAACAGTCTGGGCCAGCTAAAGCCACTAATGACAACTACAACAACAAAAAAGATAGCTGGGCATTTTTGTGGATGCCTGTAGTCCCAGCTACTTGGGAGACTGAGGCAAGAGAAACACTTAAGCCCAAGAATTGGAGGTTGCTGTGAACTATGATGCCATAGCACTCTACCAAGGATGATATAGTGAGACTCTGTCTCAAAATAAATAAATAATAATAAAAATTAATGAAATCAAAGACAAAGTCACCAAAGACATGGACATAGAAAAGAGATAGCAGAGCACAGGGAAATGAAAAAGTTATTTGAGGAGTTCCAAAATACAAGAGAATCCCTCAGTAATAGAGTTGACCAGACAGAAGAAAGGATCACCAAAATTAAACACAAAGCTTTTAAACGTTCTCAAACACTCAAAGAGGCAGACAAATGGAGAGCGAAAACTGATCATTCCCTGAGAGAGTTGTGGGACCACTCCAAAAGAACAAACATTGGTCTTATAGGAATTCCTGAAGGAGAATAAGATGGTTCTGAAGTTACAGATGCTCTACTCCAAGAGATTATGAAGGAGAATTTCCCAAGCTTGACAAGAGATATGCAAATTCAGGTAGTAGACAGTTTCAGAACCCCAGCAAGATTCAATCCAAATAAAGCATCTCTAAGAACCATTGTAATTAACTTTGACAAAGTTAATCTGAAGGAGAAAATTCTGCAAGCAGCCAGACTAAAGAAAAACATTACCTCAAAGGGAGAAATATTAGAATGACTGCAGCTCTCTCAACTGAAACCTTTCAAGCCAGAAAAGAATGATCTTCAATCTCCAAAAACAGGCTCAGCACCTATAACTCAAGTGGCTAAGGCAGCAGTCACATCCATCAGAGCTGGAGGGCCTGCCAAACATCAATGACAATTCCAACCAAAAAATAGTTGGGTGTTGTGGCAGGTGCCTGTAGTCTCAGCTACTTGGGAGGCTGAGGCAAGAGAACTGCTTAAGCCCAAGAGTTGAAAGTTGCTATGAGCTGTGATGCCACAGCACTCTACCCAGGGTGACAGCTTGAGGCTCTGTCTCAAAAAAAAAAAAAAAAATCTCCAAAAACAAAACAACTTTCCATCCAGTATCCTGTATCCTGCTAAACTGAGTTTCATTTGTGATGAGGAAATCAAATACTTCACTGACATACACATGTTGAAGAAAACTGCCAAGAAAATGTCCATACTACAGGCAGTGCCTGTGGCTCAAAGGAGTAGGGCACTGGCCCCATATGCCGGAGGTGGTGGGTTCAAACCCAGCCCCAGCCAAAAACTGCAAAAAATTAAAAAAAATTTAAAAATGTCATAGTACCCAAGCAATCTACAGATTTAATACAAGCTCTATTGAAGCACCTTTGTCATACTTTAAAGAGCTTGAAAAAATTGTGCTTCATTTTATATGGAATCAGGGAAAAAACTCAAATAGCCAATACATTTGTCATAAATAAAAACAAATCAGGAGACATCACGTTATCAGACTTCAGGCTATACTCTAAATCTATAGTGATCAAAACAGCATGGTATTGGCACAAAAAACAGAGAGATTTATGGAACAGAATAGAGAACCAAGAGATGAACCCAGCTACTTACCATTACTTGATCTTTGCCTATCAAAAACATTCAGTAGGGTAAAGATTCCCTATTTAACAAGTGGTGCTGGGTGAACTGGCTAGCAACCTGTAGAAGACTATAACGACGCCTACCTTTCATCATTAACAAAACGTGATTTTCACTGGATAAAAAATTTAAACTTAAGGCTCGGTGCCTGTGGCTCAACGGGCTAAGGCGCCAGCCATGTACACCTGAGCTGGCAGGTTCGAATCCAGCCCCAGGGCCCGCCAAACAACAATGAGGGCTGCAACCAAAAAATGGCCAGGCGTTGTGGCGGGCGCCTGTAGTCCCAGTTACTTGGGAGGTGGAGGCAAGAGACTCACTTGAGCCCAGGAATTGGAGGTTGCTGTGAGCTGTGATGCCACGGCACTCTACCCAGGGTGACAGCTTGAGGCTCTGTTTCAAAAAAAAAAAAATTTTTAACTTAAGATATAAAACCACAAAAATACTAGAAAGGAGTGCAGGGAAAACACTTGAAGAAATTGTCCTGGGAGAATATTTTATGAAGAAGACTCCCCCACCCCGGGGAATTGAAGCAACACCAAAAATACATTCTGGGATCTGATCAAAGTAAAAAGCTTCTGTACAGCCAAGAGCACAGTAAGTAAGGCAAACAGACAACCTTCAATTGTGAGAATATTTTTGCAGTTAATTTTCCAACAAAGGTCTGATAACTAAAATGCACAGAGAACTCAAACTAATCAATAAGAAAAGAACAAATAATCCCATTTCTATGTAGGCAAGAGACGTGAACAGAAACTTCACTGAAGAAGACAGGTCATGAACTAGAAACACATGAAGAGGGTCAGAGCAAGATGGCCATCAGGACAGATGCATAGCCCATCTCTCACAGGACATCAGGTGAGAGGAACAGGACTCTGGATCTTTCCCCGTGTGGATATTTGGTGTGGATGGACAGCTGGAGATGCGCAACAAATTGGTGGTTTGCTATATTTGAGGTATTGTTCAAAACCTTGGACTCTGATATAGACTTTTCCCCTGCCCGGTGGAGACAGCTGGCAGCCAGTCCCTCCCACAGGGAGAACAGCAGTTCACAACTTGCAAAATCTAATTGATGAAAATTTCGGTGAAGCATTGATTTCAGAGTTTGGAGTCCAGAAAGGGGTGCTACTTGGAACCTTAGAGGACTGGATAGCCCAAGCAAGAGTTGAGGGGAGGGGACCCTGCTGAGAAACAGACATTTTGAAATGTCTGAAATGGTGAACACCTTTTCCCCAGATCATTGAGAGTAATTGATCCGACAGTGCCATCCCAGGAGGGGAATCGTGGTGAGGTCTGACTGTGCAGGGTGCTCAGGGATCTGGGGTGTGGAGGAGACACTCTGAGCTGTGGAAATTGGCAGGAGGATCCCTGTGCACTTCAGCTGTGGAACAGGTGGCAGTTCAGAGTGGCAACAGCAGCCCCTGGGGTGAGCCCCGCCCCCACAGCCGGCTGCCATTGCTGCGGCAAGCCCTCTCCTACGGCCGATTGCAGCTGCCAGTTTGCAAGAGAACGGGAGGGCAGAGTGGAGAGATTTGTAACGCGTGGACTCTTGCACCAAGTTTGGAGGTCAGATGGGAGTGCTGTCTAGAGTAGGGCACCTTTTCCAACGCAGACTGGTGGAGAAACTCCAAGAATGGCTACCCGCCAGATCTAGTGTTTACCATACTAACAAGCCTGGGAGCCACTCACAGCGCCATCTGGTGTCCACAACGTATATTGCATTATAAATTTATCCCACCAAAGATGACATCTACTCCACACATATTTCTATATATATACAAGAATAATATTTTTGAGGTTGGTGGTTTTTTTTATATATCCTTTTTTCAGAGGAGCCATTGATAAATAATTTTTTATTTTACTTTCTTTCCTTAGGTTATTTTTATTATCTTCTATTTTCAATTGTATTTTTCTTTTTCCTTTATTCTGTTTTGTAACTCTTTCCCAAACACTACTTTCTTTTTTATATCTCCCCTCCCATTTTTTCACTTCATATAACTTCTAATAGTGCTTACATCATATTTTTTAGAGGCTTTTTTTCTCTTTTCTCAAGTATTTTATAAGTATCATTTTTATTGTAGATTTTTTTTTCTTTCTATGTTTTATTGTTGTTGTTTGGTTTTTTGTGTGTTTGTTATGTTTTGTCTGTATGTCTACGTGTTTCTGACTGTGGGTGCATCTGTGGGCTTGTGTGTCTGATAGCCCTTTGACTTGTGTATCAG
>CAUYON010041030.1:0-18637 GCA_963573935.1 Arctocebus calabarensis
TGGCGGGCGCCTGTAGTCCCAGCTACTTGGGAGGCGGAGGTAAGAGACTCGCTTGAGCCCAGGAATTGGAGGTTGCTGTGAGCTGTGATGCCACAGCACTCTACCCAGGGTGACAGCTTGAGGCTCTGTCTCAAAAAAAAATAAGTAAATAACTATACAGTTCTCAAATGTGTCCATTTTGGACCTTACGAATGAATTTTTAGAAAAAAGAGCTAAAAAATCATATAATCAACCAAGCTATCACATTAATGAAGTATTATTCTCTATATTACATAAAACCATGACATCAAAAAATATCGTTTGCAATTTATAAGTTTACGTTGTTAGTCATATATTGCATCTTTCCATTTCTTTTTTTTTAAAGAAAATTTTTATATGTCAGTATATCTCTAACTGAACTTTTCCTCTTGCTATCTTAACCATAGGCCTCACACTTCCATTTTGTACAAGGTCCTACAAACTATAGAGCTGACTCTTCCCAGACAGACTCTTCCCAGAATGACTCTCCACCATCATTCATCTCCAATAAGTATGCACCTCACACACACTTCCTTTGACCACCTGTGATGTCCTCCTTTTGGTTATGTTGTGTCTCTTGCTTAGAATCCCCTTCCTCTGTTCTTTCCAATAAAAATCCTATCATACTTTGCCCTTACATTCAGTGCATGGGCAAATGCCATCATTAACTACTCGTATATCTCTCCCTTTTGCTAGACTCTAATCTCCCTGAGAGCAAGGACTCTACTTTGCCAATAGTTACTATTTCTTAGTATCTAGTACTATACTTTTTATGTTTTAGGAGATTAATGAATATTATTAAACATAAAGAATTAAGGAAAACATCAATCAAAAATTAATAATGAGGAGATGCACATAATTTGGCTGAGGTATTATCAGAGTTTCTTTAGCTGATCTGGTTGACTCAGCAAGTATCCCTGCCTTATTGCTTTAACTCCTGGAGCAATGTCACAGAATCTAAGACCTGAAGCGTAAGTAAATTTTCTCAGCAAAAGCAGAAAGCATGCCAGGTACAAAGGCCCTGAGGCAGAAGAGAGCACAGTGAGGGTCAGGAACTAAAGGGTTTTCCTCCTCAAGGTGCACCCTTATTCCATGAGGATGGCCAGCATAGAGAGAGAAGGAAAAAAATTTTTTTTTCTAAGAATGTAGTATTAGATATTCTTCTCTCTCACATCCTGCAAATAAGCTTCCAGGATCTATCTCTAGATCAACAATAATGACACTGAAATAGTTCACAGTTAAAATGTTTAACATGATGCTTAGAACTCCCCTTATCATTAAAGTTTGGATCATTAGATAAGTCTCTAGCTCATCTCCATCTATTAGCTGATTAGCTAATCAGTGATATTATTAGTCCACTTGGATGGTTGACTGAGTTAACTAGTCTTCATAACAGAGGTTCACTTCTGGGTATGTAGTAGATAGGTGAGACTCGGATCTATAATCAGAGATGGTTTCCCTACACCCGTGTCGAGGTCACAATAGGAAATAGGTAAGAAGAAAGAATCATGGTAATTCTATTCTATTTCTACTACTAATGAAAAAATCTTAAAGCCAATGATTTTTTGCATACAAAGAGGAACCCAAGTCTGTTTTTCTAGACCTAATATGGACCTTGTATCTCTCTCTGGGGAATCAGCCACAGAAAAACAGATGCATTTATAAAAAGTGCTTTTTTTTTTTTTAGTTTTTGGCTCTATAGGCTATCTTAATATAGGGTAAAATTTCTGTGAAAGAGGATATAAAGGCCCTAGAAATACGGGGACATGTGGTGAAATATGAACATATAGCTAAATGTAGGCATAAATGAAGTACAAGATATAAGTACATAAATATATTCCTATTAATAATCAAAAGAAGGAATAAGTGGTGAGTATGGCAGTTTAGCTTTAATATACAAAAAAGGCCTATTGAGAGGGAGAGAAAGACTGGAAGAAGAAGGAGTGTACTTTGTATGGTAAAAAGGAACTACTATATGTTATATGCTGAGAATGTCAAAGGACTTTAAGGATATACTATGTGAAATTTTAGAAGTTATTAATGAAATAGTATAGCAAGGTGAACTACATTAAAATATTTTTTCCAACCAATCCAGAATTTGTAGTCCAAGTTGGCATGTCAAGGCTGGTAGGTCATGCACTTTTGACTGTAGCTCAGATTGCTGGGAATCACATCCTCCTTGTTAGTTTCGGATGACAGCTCACTGTACAGGAGAGATCCACTTGTAGAGAAAGAGAGAAGAGGGAGAGGAAGATTTAGCACTGCATTTTCACAGGGCAAGAAATTCCAACCTAGCTCCAATGTGTGTTGGCCCGTTGCCTGGGATCTCATTAAACACATGACCATCACTCTTCTGCCTATTTCTGGCCTGGATTTGTAGCTTGGTGTCTAAGCAAACCCCAGTTGGAGCTAAAATTAGGCAGCCAAATTGTGACAAGAAATACTTGTCTTCAACAAAGGAGAGATGTCTATTTAAGAAAACTTGGATCTATCCATGGGTCAATGTAAGTCAGATGCATCTTAGCAGACTGTTTCTACTATGCAGAAATTGGATTAAAATAGACCAACTAACTAGACTGCCTCCTGGCTTCCAGCCATCTGGTATTTCCACAGTAGCCCAATTCTGTTGTAAATGGTTATGTCCAGCTGTGGGAGAGTTTAATGAGAATGAGTATAACAAACTATTGACATGGATGATGAAAAGCAGATCAAAGAGATAGAACCATATCTTTTAGATTAATGTAAGTTTTGGGTTTCACAGATGTTAAAGTTTGGAGGTCTTTTATACCATGGGAGAAATGGGTTTGGGATCTGCAAATGAAAGCATTCACTTTCCTTTGACTAGCATCTGATATATGATCACAAAGCTATAGTGAAGAGCAAGAACAACAATTCTTTCATTTGTGTAATATTTTTACCCTCTAAAATATTTTTACTTTTTTTTCAAACTTCTCCCTAATTGTTTTTCTTTTGAGTCATAGTCTCAAGCTGTCATCCTGGGTAGAGTGCCATGGCATCATACCTCACAGCACCCTCCAACTCTTGGCTCAAGAGATCCTTTTGCCTCAGTTTTTCTATTTTTAGTAGAGGCAGAGTCTTGCCTTTGCTCAGGTTGGTCTTAGTAGAGGCAGAGTCTTGCTTTTGCTCAGGCTGGTCTTGAATGCATGAGCTCAAGCAATTCACCTGCCTCCACCTCCCAGAGAGCTAGGATTACAGGCGTGAACCACCACACCCAGCCTCACTAAATATTTTTTCACAGCCCAATTTATGGGTATCATATTGTAGCGGAAACCAGAGATGATTAAAATGTTTTTTTCTCCCATTAAGGAGAACAGATCTGTTTATAGAGACAAGAAAAAAAGGTGAGAAAAATTAAACAACAAAGTAATTCAGTAGAAGTTTGAGATAGTAGTAGGAGAGATATTGATAAGGCAGTGAATGTTTAACTGATTAACTGATTTACTGTCACGTACCTTCTGTAAAGGTGGGCGAGGAAAATAATCCCTTCTGTTTCCAGTGATCACGAAGGAGAGATTTTCAAGACTGTGTAGATGGAGACTGAGGGAGAGAGTGATGTAAACAAAATGGAGACTAAATCTTTAAAAAGTTTGGAGGGGATAGTGAATGCATTCCTTTGCTGGAAGCTTATGTAGGGAAGTAGTTGTCTTCACACAGGACACAAGTATAGGAGGTGAAAAAGTGTATATTTATTTGAAAGATGGGGCCATTGGAGGTCCAGAGGAAACTCAAAGACAAAGAGTTCACTGTACCTGTAGAGCAGCTCAGGCTTGGGCAGCCAGACTCAGGATGTTACTCTTTTCATCATACAATGCTTAAAATCACAGAGAAAAATACAAAAAAGCAATAAAAGAATCAAACAACATCAACCAAAGAACACCTCCCCTCCAAATATAATCACTTCAAAGAATCCATTCTTCCTGTAATGCTAGGTTGACTCTCCCCTTTCAGAGTTAGCTGTGACCCAGTCCATTTCTCTTGATGCTTCCCGAGTTCAAGCATATGCAGAGGGTTTCTAGAATGGGCACCCTGCAGGTGCTCAGCACTCCTGTTACGCAGGAACCTTCCAGCGTGAGATACTTTCCACCTACTACAAATTATTTAAAGGATTTAATTCATGCATAGTAGTGATCAACAAGGACAGAAGACATTCAAATATGTTGGGCTCAAAACACAGTATGTTTGAAAAATTCCTGTGTGTTTGTAGCTGTATGCATGAGGAAATATATAAATGTGAACTTGTAAAAAGGTTTTGCTAGGCATCTCTCATTAATTAAAATTTCATAGTTTGATTATATATCCAGACTGAAAGAAAAAGATGTTTGTTCCATGAAATAGCTATTGTCAAGGTTGCAGTGACCTTGTAAAAACCAATAGATGCATTTCAACCCTGATTTTATTTGATCTCTCAGCTTTATTCAATTGATATCAACCCTTTCTTTGTGAAATGTTCCTTTCCTTTGGTTTCTGTAACACCATACTGTCAGGGTTTTCCTCCTACTTCAATCCCTTTTTCTCAGTTTCCTTTGCTGAATTTTTTTCTACTACATGTGCCTTCAATATTGAGATGACTTGGGATATTGTCCTGGGCATTGTCTCTTTTAACTCTCTACATTTTCCCCAGACAATCCCATTTATTTCCCTTGTTTAAATTGACTCCTCTATGCCCATGACACCCTGATCTTTATAACTAATTCACTCAAGTTCAACTTTCTTCTAGAAGTCTGTTCGGATGTTTCTATTTCTGCTCTTCTTCCAGAGTACCTTAGCTCTGTGAATTGCACTGCCCTCCAGCCACTCACTCACCTGTGCCCCTGAGTAAGGATGGGGCTTTTGAACCATTGGCTCCTTGTCACTTCCTTCTTCATATCTGGTAGGGAGTGTAACTCACACCAAAAGTTACACTCTGGGAGACATCACTATTAGGAAGAAAGAGATGTGTTTACACTGTAAGTTCTGCACTCTGAGAAATACCAGGATCCAATACTGTTATCCAGGGTATAGGCAGAACTTGGAATGGGTTGGAATGTCGTTGGCCTATGCCCCAAGCAGAAGATGCAAGGTGGAGCCTGGACTAGAAGGGACAAAGATAAGGTAAGAGATTCTGAGCAACTGCCTGAGAAAACTTTGTTTAGATGGGAATAGCAAAAAAAAAAAAAAAAAAAAAAATATATATATATATATATATAGTATCCTGCTCTGAACTCGGAGCAAGTAACTAACTCTGCATGAGACTAGTTTCTTTTTGATAATGCCCTAAGACCACGGGGCTTTAAAACACCATAGGACCTGTAAGAACTGTGTTACGCCGAAAATCCTTTGTCACTGTCGACTCTTTCTTCTTCTTCGTTTTAGGCATCTACTTGGCTACTGAAATCTACAATTTCTCTCTATTAAAGATTTTCAGATCAGTCCACTTCTTTGCAATACACATGAATAATCTCTTGGTTCAGGGAAAAATTAGCTTCTACTGGATACCTGGCACAGCATCTTAACTGGCTTCTATCTTTAGCTTAGATCCGCTCTGCTCCTGCCATGTGGCAGTGCCACCTCTGATCCAGTCATTCCCCTGCCTGAAATTCTCCTGTGGCTTCCCAGGACCCTCTAGACCAAAAACATTTCAAATCCTTTCAGGTGGTCAAAAGTGCTCTGCATTTTCTTAAAATCTTTCAAGATTTTGCTTTATTAGCCTAGAAGACAATTCTCTCTGTTTTCATTTGCTAACTCTAATTCATCTGTCATGTATATTCCTGTGACTATCTTTGATAGTCTTTCCTGGTGCCTTCCACTCCCTACCTACATTAGATTTGATCTTCCTCTTCCATAGACATTGGCATGGCCCCAAAGCACCCATATGAGTTTTTTTTTTTTTTTTGAGACAGTTTTACTATGTCAACCTTGGTAGAGTACAGTGGTGTCACGGCTCACAGCAACCTCAAACTCCTGGGGTTAAGCGATTCTCTTGCCTCAGTCTCCTAAGTAGCTGGGACTACAGGCACCCACCACAATGCCTGGCTGTTTTTTTGTTGTAGCCATCATTGTTATTTGGCAGGCCTGGACTGGGTTCGAACCTGCCAGCCCCGGTATATGTGGCTGGCACCCTAGCCACTGAGCTACAGGCGCTGAGCCCATACAATTTTTTAAATTAATTTTTAGAAGCAGTCTTCCTCTCTGGCTTATCAACTCTGTGAAGTCAGGGACCAAGCTATTCATACCAGGGCCAACCATAGTCCTTGGCTCACAGTCAGTGAATGACACTTGTTCTGCTAAATCCAAAGCAGATCTCTTGAGTTAGGCTGTTGACAAAATGTAAATCATTTTATATGAGTGTTGAGATAACCTTATAATTTCTTGTATAAGGTATTTTAAATAACTATACAATAATTAAAATAATCTAATCAAAGTACTCAAGCAAGTTCAAAACTTCTACTGACCTTGTGTATTTGCTGCCACACTGAACAATTATATTCACTTATTCAGACTATTTAATGAGCACCTATGCACACCAGGCTGTGTTCTAGGTATTATGAAAGTGTAAGTGAACTCAACAAGATTTTTCAGTAGCCATTACATGTGTTTCACGGGGCTTCCATTCTAATGGGAATAGATGGATAACAATTAAGTATAGATGACATAATTTTACTAAATAAGTGCTGGGAATAAAACATAACAGGGTATTGTAATGGAGGTGGGGGTTTGGAGGCTTGTTCCTTAGGCAATGAGATCTTATAGACAGAGGGATAGGGGGAGATTAGGCAGAAGCAAGACTAGGATCCCTTTCTAAAGAAGTATGTGCTACTTTTTTTAAAGTTCTGCTTTATAGGAGAGGAAATTGACTTAGAGAATGTTAAATAATTTGTTCAAGATCACATAATTAACAAATGTCAAAGCCAGGCCACTAGACCAGAGGGGCTTTGCTTTCACCACCAGCTGCCCTGAGCCACTGCTGTTTGGCATCTTCTATACCCTTGGGACCAGGGCGCTGGGTTGGCCTTTGGCTGCTTTCTGCACTACTGAAGTGTTTGTTCCTTGCCCCCAAATTGCCTCTCATTTCCTACCATGTCATCCTGTGACCTCAGAGCTCCCATTTCTCTACTGTGCCAGAGCTCAGTGGGGACTCTTAGAAAACAAAATCTGATTGATCAAATTCCCACAAAGGTGTTACAGTTCTTATCTAAAAAAAGGTGTTTTCATTTTAAAAAGGAAATTTTCCTTAGGACGTGCCCAGGATTTTGGAGGCTTTCCATAGTGCTTTTGATATTAAGAATCTCAATGAAACCTCCCTCTTTGTAGTACATTTTAAAAAATATTCATTTTACAGCTTAGGAAACTGAAGCTCAAAAAGCTAATGTTGGTAATCCAAATAAACTACTTGTTGGTGGAATTTCAAGCAGGCAGAATGAAGAGAACACCAGCCCCAGTGTATGAATATAGTTTTAGGCATATGGCTGGTTCCACCAGCGTGTATCCACAGCACCTCTGCTGGCTCACTCCCATTTTCTGCTACCTTTTGCCAGCGTGGACAATTTCTTCACCAACCAGCCCTGTTCTCTGTTGACTCTCCCCTGCTGCTGGGCTCCTGGTGGCACAGAAGGCTCTTCTACATCTTCACCCCATGTTCGGAACCAGGTTTCCCTTCCAAGCTCTGCTTAAACACAATGCCCTTATTAGCCTTCCCAACCAGGGCTGGTAAACCAGAGACCATCGGATGGGTCAATATCCATGACAAACAGGTTATTCTTGCCACCTCCTTCCGAACCTTCTATTATATTAAACGCCTCCCTTTGACCCTGTGCCACACTGACCAATATTCAGTTACATGGCATTCAGTTCTTTTCATTTTTAATCTATTTTAATCTCATCCTTCTAGTTTATGTAAGTTATAATACTTCACTGTATCCTAGCAGTCCTCAAGCCTTTTGATTTCAGGACCCTTTTGCACTCTTAAATACTATCAAGAACTTCAAAGATCTTTTGTTTATGGGGTGATGTCTACTGATATTTATCAGATTAGACATGACAACTAAGAAATTTAAAATATCTAATAAATTTGAAAAAATTAAAAATAATACATCCCTATATACTAATGGAAGTAACAGTCTTTTTATAAAATATAATTAGATTTCCCAAAACAAAATTATTGTAGTGACGAGAGTGGCATCATTCTACTTTTTTTTTTTTGAGTCTCTTTAATATCTGGCTCAACAAAAGACAGCTGGATTATCATACCTGCTCTTGCAAACAATGTGTTGCTATTATCACCTGTCCTGCACTCCCTAGAAAACTCCACTAAATACGCATACCAGAGTAAAAGTGAAAAAGGCAAACAGCATCTTAGTAACATTATGAAAATAGTTTTGACTTCATGGAGCCCCTTTGAAATGGTTCCAGAGAGCCCCAGAGTTCTCAGAAGCACATTTTGAGAACAATTTCCTCATAGTTTTCTTACTTCTATCTTAGTGATAATTTTCATATATACTTATTTACTCACAGGAATTGAATGTGGTTTAACATTTTCTGCTTATGATTTTGTGCATTTAGTTATTCTTGTACATAACAAGATACAGAACCCTGTCAGTTCCCAGCCAATTCAGAATTACAATGGTTGACTTTGTGAAGCAATCAACATATGTGTTGGATGTATGTGCGTGGAGGGGTGGGGAGAACACGGAACACGTACACTGTGCTGTGTCACGTGAGGAGGGCAGTGCAAGCTGGAGCAGGAGAAAGCTGGGATTGCAGGGATTTCAGGAGCCTGAGAGAGTTCAAGCAGGGGGTGAGGAACTGGGGCAGGGTGTGTTGTGTTAATGCAAAATGGCTAATGAGCTATTAATGCTCAAGAGCTTGGATTGGGAGTTGATGAGATCTTATGGGTCATGGAAGACTCATTTGCAAGCCTGGAATGAAACCTGATAGAGAGGAATTTTCTATCTATCATATGTAACTCTTTTTTTTTTTTTTTTTATCATATGTAACTCTTGAGGTGACTTGCTATTAAAATGTGTTCAGATAAAAGACATAGAGATAGATACCTTGTAATTGGGTCCTCCCGAGCCCTCTTAAAATAGCCTTTGCAAGAGCCAGTTGGATCTGGCCATGGAAGAGAATCACGTAATCAGAGAGCGAGGACTGTCCTGACTGTGAGAGCTACGCCCTGGTAGGGAAGCCTCCCAGCGTGGACTTCCAGAATTCTAACAAGCCAGGACGTTAAGAATCATTAACTGGATGGGTTGCTCTGAGGACACTTTCTCTAAATTCCTATCTATAGGAATGGAAACCTGCATAGTATTTTATGCTGTGTGTGACAACTTTAAGTCTTGGTTTGGTTTTAGTCACAGCATCTGTAGGAAGGGCATGTGAATGTGAAGACCTTCCTTAAGATTTCTAAAAGTTTATGAAAGTACCAATTGACTCCCCAGAGCTCCACGCACAGTCTGTTCCTTTAGAAAAACACCAGAAAAGACTATAGCAGAAAACTGAAGCTCCAGTGACATTTACAGTGAAATTTGTGGTCAGCCCTTGTGCAGGGTCACAGGACTGAATGTAATTCTTTGGTTAAAAAGTAGACATAAGTAATGGGAAGGGCAGAAGTTCCCACAGTGATGGGAATTCTTAAGGATTTATGTGTCAAAGGATTTCTCAAGTAAGGATGTGTGTTTAGCCTTTGTAAAGGAACTAGAATGCAGGTGAGATTCTCTTCTGAGTTGTGGCCTTGTGTTGCTCAATTCGGGCATGACCTTGACACTTGAGAAGCTATACCACTCTGCTTATTTTCTGAAGCCAGCTGTTAACACCAGAGGTGTCCTAACAAAGGAGAAATGAAGGCTGGCCAAGAAGATGGAGAGAGGGAAAATGTTTTGTGAATATCTTACAACTTCATTTTACGTTGTCTTTTCCTAGTCTGGAAGTTCAGTTTGAAAACAGAATATTTAATTGACTCTGAGACACTGTTGAAAAATGTGGAATTTCTGAAGCATCCGGTTGTGCTAATGTGACTGACTTTTACCACTCTGACTTTCCCCCCCTTGCACTGCATTAACCTAATTATGTGTTAATATTAGCTGGATGTAACTTTAGCATATTAAGTATCATTATCTGTTTTATTTTGCAGAATTGTTAAAAGAATTTAAATTCAATAATCTTTAACAGTATGAAGACCAATCATTTCTCGGCATTGTACAAAACAGAAATTTCATTGTTTTTCTTAACAGAAGTAACAGGGAAGACTCTAGTTTGGAGGGGTCTCGAGGGATTTCTGAAATGTGTTCTTTGAGTCATTAACAAATTGGAAAAAATAGAAAATGTCTGTAGAAAATGAAACATTCCCCACCAACAACCAAACAATGAAAGACAGCTGCTGACAGGGAGATTGGATTAACAAAGGAGCAAGTGTATGAAACGCAGCGGTATTTGCCCAGACTCTGTTTCTTTCAGCCTCCCAGGCTGGCAGTGGTGACAGAGCCATCTGTCCTACCATTTTGCCCTCTGCAGTCAGCCATTAATTTTCCACAAGGGCTCTCAGTGACAGCCACCTCATACTGACCATACTTAGAAACAGGGTGTATGACATATACTTTAAGAGAGTGGTTTCAAGGATTCAAGGCTCCTGATACTGAGTCGCTGTAGAAAGAGAGGTAGAGAAATTTCTAGACAAGCTAAAGGTGGATGAAAAGTCAGAGAGACACTGACTTACTTGGGGGCCCTGCTGTTTCTGCTTACATTACATTTTGTCTTAAAATCCCACGCAGTATGGGCATAACACTTGACCCACAGATATTGGGGCTAAAAAACAACAAAAGAGTTGCCTGAGAGAGAAAAAGATGGTAACAGGTTATTCCTTAGAGCCAGAGAAAAGACAAAAACACAAACTCTCCTTCATGTTGCTTTGACATGACTTTTCTTTTTTACATTAATGTTTACAAGATCCGCTTCTCTCTACTTCCCGATGTGCATTCTCATTCTCTCTCTCCCTCGGTCTCTCTCCCTTTCTCTATCTCTCCCCCTTGCTTCTGCAGCTGTTCTACCCTCACTAGAAATAATATGCATAAAAAGAGTATTCTACAAATATGCATCAAGATTGTCATGCTATTTCCCTCCCGCTTAACTGATGTTAGAGAGGACTCAGATTTGGGGTTTAGAGCTCTAAGTTTCATGAGGTAAGATTTCAAGGATACACTTAAAATGATCTCCTCAAAATGTTTTTCTGATAAAAAGAACATGAGGTCATTGTGAATATTCCTGGAAAACGAACATTATATTTTAGGGATTATTCAATAACCTTCTTGGAATTGTTTGTACTTATTTCGGAATTTTATCATTTCCAATGCTGCTCATAATAAGTGAGCTACTTTTTCCGGAGGAAAACAGCAACTTTTAAAAGTGGTTTTGGGGATGTGTGAAATGTGGCAACTTGGGCTAGGAAATCTTCTTGTTTTTCTCTGTGTGTCACAGGAGGTAAAACTTTGTATGTCTGAGATTACTTGCAAAATATCTTCAGACTTACTAAATGTAGAATATAAATGCCTGAACACAATAACTAAGAAAATGCCATGAAGGCTGTGTTAACCAGTTCGATGAAAATATTTCAGATTGTATATAAAACCAGCACATTGTACTCCATGATTGCATTAATGTACATAGCTATGACTTAATAAAAAAAATTTTAAAAGACTTACACTAGAAATTAACCTAAACTATAATCTAGAAAAGAGTTTATTAATCAATACTTAATTCCAGCTGGTGAGAAAACAATTCTCAGTTTTAGAATTTATTTAATAACAGCAAACCTTGGAGGTCATTGGGAAGATTGGCAGACATATGAAAATTAAAAAAGTCATAAAAAAAGAAAACACAATAGAACAAAAATAAAGGAAAATCACCTGCAAATAATGAACTTCTGCAAATATATAAGAAAAAGAAAACACTTAAAAAGAGCAAAACTTATGATCAGGTAATTCAAAAAAGAACACTAAAAGCCAAATAAGTATATGCAAATATGTCTAATCTTACTAGTAATGAGTGAAGTTTCCTCTCAAAAGGAAATTCCAATAAAAAACAGAATGGACCTTTGCCCATTGCTTGGCAAGTATTAAACACACACCTAGTATTGCAGAGGATCTGGAAAAACAATCAAATGCATTATAAGGACCCTCTGGTCGAACTTCACAAAGGCACACCAACTGTAAGGAAAATCTTTGAGATAATTGGGGAAATTTTAAATATGGACTGGTGGTAGATGATATTATGGGACTATTAATTTTGTTAGGTGCAATATAGGTTAAGGGTATATAAAGACAAGTCAGAGAGCAAAATGAAATGGGTGTGAGTGAAATGGTGGATGGTCTGAGATTTGCTTTCAAATTCTCCAGAAAAAAAATATGTGATGCATGATAGATGAAACACGAATAATAAAATGTTGATATTCATTGGAGATAGGTAATAGATGTGTATGGGATTGTTATAGTATTCTCTCTACTTTGATAGCCAATGGGTTAACTTTTTCATAACACGTAAGTAAAAGTACATTTGAGCATAGTTCTTTAGGAAAAAATCTCTATTTTCTTTATCTATCCATCTATCATCTATGGATCTACCTGTTTATGTCTCCAGTTTGTATTTAGCTTGGTCTCTTTATGTCCATCTCACTATTGCTAGCTAACTATATCCATATTGCCTGTCATCTGTTTTCATCATCACCGCTGTCATCTAATCTATCCCTGTAATTGCATTAAAAGTGGAGGCATACAAACCAAACTGTCAGTTGTGACTTCAGGAAAGAGGAGTGGGATAAGGGGAGGGGAAGGGCTGCTTTATGCTTACTTTATATTCGTCCATACGTTTATCATGTAGTTTTGTCTTTTCCCTCTCCTCTCTTTCTCTCCCTCCCTCCCATTCTGCCTTCCTTCCCCAGTTCTTTGTTGGATTGATCATTTGTTTTGCTTCTTTTTTCTCTCTAGTGCTTTGGATCTTATTAGCTCTGATTTTAGATCTTATTTTGGTTCTTCTGGTTGTTACCCTCAATATTATAACACACATTTTAAAAATAGATGTCTAACATTAATTTATATCTATGTTTTCTCTATAAACAAAATATATTACCATACTTTTATTTATCTGTTTCTATCCTCATTTCTGACTCTCATTTTGCAGTCTTCTGGGATTTTTAGATGCAGTATGTTAATTATGTATGGTATTAAACATTGCTTATCTTAAATATTGTTTATCAACCATTATTTAGACTTAATTGCATGATTGATCTGTGTTAATTCACTACCGTTTCTTTAACACCATATCCTTTTCTCTTTTTTTTCCCAGGACAAGATTTGCTGAATATAGGATTATTCATTATAAATAATTTTCTCCCGGGTCTTCAAAATACTGCTCTGTTGTCTTCTATTATATTATTTTTATTTGGTAATCTTACACCAATTGGATTTTTTTTTCCATTTCTAGTAACCTTTTCCCTTCTTTCTGGAAACTTCTCAAAGTTTCTCCTTATCACTGATATTTTGAAATTTCACAATGATATGCTTAGCTATAAGTCTTTTTTAACTTATCATGACTAGCATTGATGGAGTATTTAAAACGAAGGCTTATGCTTTTCTACAGCTGTCTAAGGCTTTCTTTGATTAATTTTATATTTCTGATCTTTTCATTGTGAAGCACCTATGCCATGTACAGACAATTGAACTTCTGGATCTAAATGTATATCTCTTTCCCCCCATTTCTATGTCTCTTTTGCATAATATTCTGGTATAAAAACACTGTTTGATGGGTCAACTTGCTGAAGCTGAATTGCTTTCCTTTCTTTCTTTTCTTCCTTCCTTTCTTCTATTTGTTTCTATATTTATTTATTTATTTTTTTAAGACAGAGTCTCTGTCTGTCTCCTGGTTATAATGCTGTGATGTCTTCATAGCTCACAACAACTTCAAACTCTTGGGCTCAAGCTATCCTCTTGCCTCAGCCTCCTGTGTAGCTGGGACTATAGGCACCTGCCACCATGCCAGGCTATTTCTTTCTTTCTTTCTTTCTTTTTTTTTTTTTTTTTTTTTTTTGCTTAGGCTGGTCTCCAACTCCTGAGCTCAAGAGATCCGCTTACCTCAGCCTCCAAGAGTGATGGCATTATAGGCGTGAGTCACCATACTCAGCCTGATTTGCTTTTCATTTATGTTTGCCAGTCAATTCATTTACTGAGTGCTTTCAAAAGTTAGCAACCAGATTTGAAATTTCCAAACTCTTTAGTAATTTCTTTTTCAAGGTTACCCTATTTTTTAATAATCTCTCTGAGAATGTCAATTATACTTATTTAAAAATTTTTTTGTTTGCCTTTTTTTATTTAAAGTCTGTTTATTATAGTATCTTTTCCTCTTGACTAATTAGTTCTGTTTTCTTCAGACACTTGGGGTTTCCTGGGTGTGCACTCAGTTTGGTATTAGAAATTCTCATTCATGTGGACATGAGGCTTGACGTGGTGTCAAGTGCATATATTTCTTGAGAGAGGGCTGCTTACTTCCTGTTCAGACAAAATATCAGGCTTACTTTTCTTTGATTTTTTTTTTTTTTTAAGAGACAGAGTCTCACTTTTTCACCCTCGGTAGAGTGCCGTGGAGTCACACAGCTCACAGCAACCTCCAACTCCTGAGCTTAGACGATACTCTTGCCTCAGCCTCCTTAGTAGCTGGGACCACAGATGCCCGCCACAATGCCCAGCTATTTTTTTGTTGCAGTTCGGCCGAGGCTGGGTTTGAACCCGCCACCCTCGGTATACGGGGCCAGCACCTTACTGACTGAGCCACAGGCGCTACCCAGGCTTGCTTTTATTTGAACTTGCTACAATGGATCTATTTTATTGTGATGGTTAATTTCATGTGTCAACTTGACTAGGCTATGTACAAAATGCCCAGATAGCTGGTAAAATATTTCTGGGTGTGTCCTTTACGGTGTTTCTGGAACAGCTTATCATTTGAATCAGTAGACTGAGTAAAGAAGATTTGCTCTCACCAGTGTGGTTGCGGGTGGGTATGATGGAGGCCCCAAATGGAACATAAAGGCAGAAAAAGGGTGAATTTTCTCTCACTCTCTTTCTGAACTGCCACATCTGTCTTCTTTTGCCCTTGGACAGCAGACCTCTTGGTTCTCAGGCCTTTGGATTACAACTAAATTATACCACTGGCTTTCCTGGTTTTCTAGTTTTCAGATAGCTTGTCCTGGGACTTCTTGGTATTCACAGTGATATGAAACAATTCTGGTAATTAATTTCTTACATATCTAATATAACCTGTGGCTCTGTTTCTCTGAAGAACCCTAACTAATCCAAGAACTTTGTAACTTAAAAAAAAATAAAAAGTAAATTTTAATGAATTAAAATATTTTAAAAAGTGCATTATCATTATTTATTGTAACAACTGACTTCTCACTGTTTGGATCTGGCTAACACACCTTTAAGTTTATACTTCCAAAGAATGGTCAGACTATAATTACCTTTCAGGGAATGTTGTGAAAATTGGGAATGTTCATCCTTAAAAAAACTCTTTTATTGGGAGATACTTGGTATACATGTATATTTACACACATACACATAAGTGGTCTTCAACGTACAGTTCAACCTATAATTTTTTATGATGGTACAAAAGCAATGTGTACTGAATAGAGACTGTATTTTAATTTTTGAATTTCTTTGGTATTTTCCTTGGCTAATTAGTGATAAATAGTATGATGCTATTTTGCAATGCTGACCTCCCAGTCAGCCATGCTAATGTAAGTATTCTGAACATTTTTAATGGTGAGGCTAAGTTATGATGGTCCAATTATTATGTACATTCTTGACTTACAATATTTTGACTTCAATTGGGGTTTATCAGAAAATAACCCTATGTTGAGAAGTGCGTGTACGTTGGGGGTTGGAGGACACAGGAAGAGAGGTGAAGGAAGAGGGGACAGGGTTGAGGGGTGGTGGAAGGAACAGAAACAGAAAACATTTATATATGCCAAAAAAAAAAAAAAAAAGGTACGTTTGTAAGTGGGTGTTAAGATTGCTATTCCTTCTTTGATTTTTGTGATCTGGAGAAAACTGAAGTTGTACTTAACAAGGCAAGAACTAAACATACTATACTTTTCAAACAAGCACCTCTCTGAAAGGTCAAACCAATTAAGAATTCTTAATAGTAAGACTCTCAGAGAATATTTTGAAATCATGACTTTGGGAGAAAGGTGTGAGACTAACCCAGACACTGTATTTCTTTTCTTTACAAAAAGTCAGTAATTGTTATGTAATCACTTCTATGGGATTTATATGATTGCAGTTTTAAAAAGTAATAGCCAGAACAAATATAAATCCCCAACAATTGCAAACATAGGTTTTCCTTAATGCTACTCATTCTTTTTAATTTTAAGAAGACTTGAAATATACCACTATTGATATGCTTAACTGATATTTACTAGATCAGAGATAATCAATATTATATCATAGCTAGATAATATAAGGCTCAGATTGAAGTATCTTCCTTAGCAAAAACACACAACTAATCAGAAATGTTGTATGAAAAATAACTTTGACTTTAGATGAATAGTTTTTGTTCTTCTTTGCATTCAATTGATTCATTCTTTTATTTATTTAACCATGATCCATTGAATTGACCATATGATATGAAATATTCATTAAACCATGTAATTCTATGTTTGTATGATGCCATCATGATGCTATCATTGTTAATTTCCTGAGAAAGGTAAAAAACTAGTAGAATATAAAGTTTTGTTTCAGCATGTGTTATAATAAGATGTTAAACTACTTTCACATAACTTTCCTTTTAAAGAGTAATGATAAATGTAGTAGCGTCAGGCAGATTTTTGACAGTAGGATTTTTTTAGCATCTTTACTAAACTGCTGTTCACTGTTCCCAGTGGGGACAGCATGATGAGTTTCTTAAAGTTATTTCACCAAGATATATGCTTTTTTGTCCCCAAGGACATCTTGTGCACTAATGTTCAGTGGACTATACCTCGCATTGCTAGATTACCTGAGAATTATTTCTTTGTTTTTGTTCCTGTAGAATATGTTTTTGTTCTTTCCGTCTTGGATAGTCCACTAAAATGTAAGCAAGATCAAGAGCTTTCTCTTTAGTTTTTATATTAGCCACTTTCTAGCCTATCAAATAACACAGCATGTTATTCAGAAAAGGGAATCTGAATAACATTGTTAAGGCGTTATTTCTTATCAGCAACAATGCTTGCTTTTTTCTTTCGTGGCCACATGGGGGAGCTAAAAAGAGGTAAAGATTTCCATTTTTTCTTAAATAGACCATTTTATGCACTTTTATATACTCATCAATATGAAGGATTTAATGGCAGCTGTTACATTTTTTTCAAATGCATTTTAAAAGGACTATTAATATTATATAGCAGAGAAGAAAAGTATCAACAGAGCATCAACAGTACATTGCCACAAAATTTAGGGCTGTGTGTGTTTGTGTGTGTCTTATCAGTGGATCAAAGACTAAGGAAGTATAAATTTTCAGAAGGAAGCTTTCTGTGTATTTATTTAACTAAGAATTTTTAGAATTGGTGCTTAAATATGGTGGGGGAAATAGAGGCAATGATAGTGTAAAACATTTTGTTATGTAATATTTTATATGTATTAAGGAACAAATGTAACATATCTATAAGTAATCAATCATAGTAATAGAATAATTTTAACTACAGGTAAACACAATCCTAGATTTTATGTTTATTGTTCTTAGTCTTAGAAACATAACAGTTATATCACATATAAACAAAAAATATTATTGTGCTTTATAAAATCACTTTCAATGAGTCTTTTGAGTCTTTTCCCCCACAACATTATTTTTTCTAAAATCCATCCAAGTTGTGCATGAAGCTGTAGTTTATTTTCACTGCTGTATAACATTTCATTTTTCTGTCTGTGCCATAAGTGCTCTTACACATAGATTTTTCTTTGTGTCTCTGTGACTACTGTATCATACCAAGAACTTGGTACGATGCAAATCCAAAGAAATTTCTTTAGGATAGTTTGAATCCCTTGGAATGATGACTGTGTACATACTTGTGTGAAAAATATAATCCCAATTTTATTTCAAAGTTTGTGCTATGGATGAGTAAGCATTCTTGTTGTTCTACCTTTGCCAACACTTGTTTTTTTCATATCCTTAACTTTTTTTTTTTAAATTTTATTGAATCATATAATTGTGTACATTGGTGCAATTATAGGGCACAATGTGCTTCATATACATTCAGAAATATGTTTATCATACTGTTACAGATAGCCTTCATGGAATTTTCTTGATCACTATATAAAGACATTGATACTCTACCTTTAATAATTTTCGCCAGTACCCTGCTAAGATACACCGTAGGTGTGTTCCCACTAATTGCCCTCCCCCCACTTATCCTCCCCCCTCCCCTCCCTTCCCTTTCCCCTTTCCCTGTATTCTTGTGCTATAGTTGGGTTTTAGCCTTCATATGAAAGCTATAAATTAGCTTCATATTAGGGCTGAGTATATTGGATACTTTTTCTTCCATTCTTGAGATACTTTGCTAAGAAGAATATGTTCCAGCTCCATCCATGTAAACACAAAAGAGGTAAAG